>JAMKQA010016827.1:0-31663 GCA_024699735.1 Posidonia australis
GCTCACAAATGTCTGATTTGGGCTCTGGCTAATGGGTTTGGGGCTCGGTTTAAGGGCTGATCGCATCCAAAGCAACATAGGGACACTCATTCTTGGGTCACCTCAAAATCGGGGTGTCTACAACGGGTATTAACCCGACCCGTTACCTGTTAAGAAAGGACGGGTTAGGATTAGGGTAGACCTCTAACCCAACTCAACCCTACCCATTTATAGCCCTAGAGAGGGGGAAAGGTTTGATGATATCGAGATGGTTCGATCAGACCAATAGCACCTTGCTCTATCGCAATCTCCAACAGATAAAGGTGCACTTTGGGATCTCAAGTGACCATGTTTGGAGAACAATAGGCAAAGGCGAACGCATTAGCCACCTAAGTTTAAGATGCTTCACCCTATTTGAGGGTCATTTGGTTGTTTGCCTATGGCTTCCTCTGCCACTGTTGCTCATCAATGTGTGTTGATGGTAAAGGATAGCACCAACTCAACTCCATTCGAACAACATCAGAAGCTTTATTTTCATTTGTCGTGCTGATGATAGACTTTAGTGGAGATGCACATGTAGCCTAGTTAATACTACATTTCACTTTGCTAGTCGAGAACACTCGCCATTGGGATTCCCTCAAGGGTAAAGAGTGTTTTTATCAAAGGGATTTATAGTTCAACTATCAACCGAAGACACAACCTTCTTCTCAAACTAGAGTTCTTAAGAAGGGGGACAAACATTGAGCGGATCAAGAACTATCATTCGATGAGCTAGAGGTGCTCGAGCCGCTAAGGTTGAATGAAGATGGGTATGTGTCGTATTTTAAGCTATCGTCCAAAGACAACCTTGTATGTACCACTCTAAAACTTGCTGATGGAGCATCTGAGCATGAATATGAGATCTATTTTGAATAACCCCCATCATAGGATGGAGAGTGGGGATTCGTTTGGGATGCAATCCAGATGGTATGTGTAGACACCCCAATTTTGAAGTCACTTGGCAGCACGCTCCTTCGGATGATGCTCTGGATGCAACCACTAAAACACAAGCCTAATCAGGCCCACATTAGTCCACTCTAACCTAATTAAAATTAAAACCAAACAAAACACATTAAAAATACTTGAAATCCAATTAATGAAACAAAAACCCTAATTCAAGTCAAAGTCAAATAAAATCTAATTAATAAAAAAAACCCTAAAAAGTCAAAATTAACTAAAATCCATTTAATCAAGTGAAAAGCCCGAACTAAAAGACAAAAAACCTGATTAAACTCAACATCCTAATTAATTAAACCCAAAACCCTAATTAAAACAATCAAAACCCTAATTGATCTCAAAATCCTAATTAAATAATCAAAGCCCTAATTGTTCTCATAATCCTAATTAAAATAATAAAAAATCCTAATTAAAATCCATAAACCCTAAAAAGCCAAAATTAACTAAAATTCATTTAATCAAGTGAAAACCCTAACTAAACTAAAAACCCTAATTAAAATCCATAAACCCTAATTAAAACACAAAAACCCTAATTAGAAGTCAAAATTAACTAAAATCCATTTAATCAAGTGAAAACCATAATTGAACTCAAAATCCTAATTAAAATCCAAAACCCTAAAATTAAACTAGTTAAAACCCTAAAAAACCCTAAAATGATTAAAACCCTAATTTAAAACCAACTAATTAAACCCTAAATTATAAAATCAGAAGTTAAATTAAACCCTGAATTCCAAAATTAAAAATCAAATTTAAATCACAAGACCCTAATTTAAAACTTAAAAGCAAAACCCTAAAATCCATAAAAATCCCAAAACAAAGTAAAACAAGAAATCTAAAATAATTAAAAGCCTAATTTAAAAACCGATTAACTAAGTAATTTAAAACTTAAAATCAAAAACCCAAAATCCATTTAAAAACCTTAAAAACGAAACCTAAAAACAAGATAAACAAAAGAGAATAAAAAAACCAAACCCTAGGCATAATTGCCAGCCCAATAGCCCATTTGATTTCTTCAATCAGGAAACTTAGCAAAACCCAAAAATAATTCCGACGACCCTCGTGATCTCCGGCGAGATCTCGAACGATCAATCCCGTGAAATCCGGAGCGCATCCTTAGCCTCTCGTGATCGCCAGACTTCTCTCCTTCGTCACGAGCCTCATCCAACAGCGTTGGACCCTTGAGGAGGAGGATCCACGATGGAAGAGAGCCCCGTCGGAGTTTAAAAACTCCTCACCGCCGCTAGCTTCTGGGAATCATCAAGCCTCCCCTTCAGCGTGCAAAAACCCTCCCCTATTGACACCCAAATCACTAGAACATCTAGCCCCATTTTCCAAGCCACCCTAGCCCCTTTTTCGTAGCCCAGAGCCCCAGCCAGAGCATCGCCGAAGCACACCGCCGTCGACCTGTCTCTCCGAGGAAGACACCCTGCACATCAGGTAACCTCTTTTCCCTTCTTCTTCAATTCATAGCATGCCTGTTAGGTCCCTTTAGGCTCCTGGATTGCGACTTGTTGGGGTAGGCCATCTCTGCAGACCGTCACCTTCGTTTCCGGTGATGGGTTCCCATCACCAGTGAGGCCTCGGGCCTCTTGATCTCAGGCAAGACCCCGTGGGACTCTCCTCCTCCCTCCTCTTCTTTCCTCTTTCCTCCTGGACCCTTTTCGCTCCAGAGAAGCCCCTGGAGACCACTGCCATCACCACTGTCTCGTCGCTGTCACCGCAGCATCGCCGTCCACCGTTGTGAAGCTACTGGAGACCTCCGGATGTCCATGCTCTAGCCCACCACCTCAGGAAGCTTCACCACCACGTCACGAACGCTTCCGCACCCCCATCCCATTGGCTGGACCACCGTGGTGCCTCGACGACTCGCCGCAGCCATCGTCGTCGACGTAGAGGTGGGTGGGATGCCTCGGACCCCCCTGGACCTCACCGTTGCATCCCAGAGCCTCGTCGTGCCCCCTTTGTGCTTCCCAGACCTCCACTCGGGCCTAGCCATCGTCGGAGTGCCACTACGCCGCGCTGTCGCCTTCACCGTCATCAACCAGACACCTCGCTGGAGTGCGAGGTGGGGGGAGAGGCTCAGGCCACCCCAGCCACTTCCGACAGGCCAAGGACTTCCGTCGTGCCCTACTCCAGCCTCCGGGACCGCCGCTCACCGCCCTCCACCGCTGGGCCGCCGCTGCTTCATCGTTGGAGTGATCGCTGGAGGGAGAACGTCGATGATCCTCCAGCGATCTTCGAATAGAATTTATTTGGGCCCAGGCCCTTTAATTTTAGGTCTTATCACATTTAGATGCTTTTCTTTTAATTTAGGTCTTGGTCTTTTATAGTTTAGCCCTTGTAAATTTAAAATACTTTCAATTCTTTTATTTTCTCTGTGAAATTTGCATATAATTCCCTACATCTTTGGATTTTTCATTTTTAATGCATTCATGAATGTTTTATCATGCTTAGGCCCCTGTTTTCATATTTTCCTTGCATTTAAGTCCTGAACATTTGCATTTGACCCCTGGAACTCTTTAAAATGAATTTTCTCTGTGAAATTTGCATTCTGAATCCTTAAGGTCTTTAAAATCACACTAATCACCATTAAAATTGAATTTTTGTTACATTTAAGTCCTGATCTTTTGCATTAAACCCTCAGAATTGATAAAATAATTTTTCTCTGTGAATTTTGCATCTTGAACCCTAATGAATTCTATAATTACAGTGATCATCATGAAAGCTCACATTTTATCACATTCAAGCCCTTGACATTTTGCACATAAGTCCCTAAATCTTTAATAAACAATCCAGAACACAAGGAATTTGCATATAGACCTTTAGTTTAACTTTAAATCCATCATTTAGGGTTTTAAATGTTTTCTTGCATATTTTTAATGTTTTTCGCTTATTGCATTCCATATTTTGCATTTAATCGTAGACTTCATTTAAAAATCATGTCTTCATTATAAATCAATCTTTAGTTTCATGTTTTGATCCCATTTTCACTTATGTGTGAATTTTGTACTTTAGACCTTGAGTTTTTAGGAAATTACCCAAGTGCAATTTTCAAACATCTTAGTGCCACATGCACATTTGATCCATCATCTTCGTGTAGAATAGGAGTCATGAACACCTTTTTGATCCAAATCCTCATCCCTTTTGTGAATTTTGCATTTTAGTCCTTGTACTTGTCCTTTATCGCGTTTATATCATTTTATTGTTTTTTCCTTCCATGTTTTCTTGAAAAACATTTTCTAGATGTTTTGTACACATTTTGACATAACTTAGACCATGCATCATCCCCATGCTTGCATTTATCACATTTGGCCATGAAAATGACTAAATTGCCCCTATGTCTCTAATCCATGTGTATGCACTTTAATTTTTGCACTTAGTCTTGCATAATCCCTGTCCAAACCATTCCTTAACATTTTTTACACATTTGGGCATTTATTCATTCATTTCATATAGTTTTGTTTCATCACATTTGTGCATCGGTCCCCTTTTCTAAGTGAATTCGCATCACATGTGTTTCTTTCTTGGATTTTTCTCCACTTGGTTTTCTGAGTCCCTCACCCTGCATTCGATTCGATTTTCTTTAATCCTACATTTCAGATTTCTTTGGTTTGATTTAGATTTCATCGCCCGTGGGTGCACATGAACTAACCGAAAGGCCCACATTGGCCCATTTACGGACTATTTCTCCCTTTTGATTTTCACAACTTCTTTTATGACTCCAAGGACTTGGGTTGATCCCACTTTTTATCTTTTTGACATCAATATGGTTTCCCAGACATTCTGTCCAGAAACACCGTCATTTTATGTGATTTTCTTCAATAGCATCATTTGTCCGTTTTATGTGGGTTTCTTTGCAATTTTCTCATCTCGATTTTTGCAATGTTTTTTTATGATTCTGTTGACTAGAGTTGTTTGCATTTTTGATTTTCTTATGATTGTCCATTTTCTTATGATCACATCTCGATTTGTCCGTTTTATGATTCTCTTTGTCGTGTCATACTTTGCGATTTTGTCATTTTATGTGGATTTCTTCGCAGTTTTCACATACCATCATGCACATCCATTTAATTTTATCTTGACATTCATATTAGCATGTTTAGAGCGCAATCTAGGCCTAGCAAACATTCATCCAACCTTTAGCAAGCGATTTAGACTAGAAAGACCGAGTTTCTCGGATGTACGAGGGTGCCTAACACCTTCCTCGTCCGTAATAGGAATCCTTACTCGTCCTCTGGTTAGTAGACACCTAGCCTTCGCTTTTGCATCTCATGCATTTGATCTTTTGTGGTTTTCCTTGTCTTTCCCTTAAAAGACTAGGTGGCAACTCCTTTTTTTTTTCTTTTATCCTATCTTGCGCCTTCGCCATCTTGGCATGGCTGTGATCTCCTCCCTCTGGCGCGACTCCACGTCGGACCCCTAGGTTGGCATGGTCACAGTATACATCCAGACTAAAGGGAGAAAACAGCCGATTGAGTCCCCTGATCATCTACTAGGTGGGTGCCTTAGCAAGTTGATGACCCCTACGTAGCCTCTTCGGTCATTTTGTCTTTCGTAGGCACTTAACCCTCGTCTTCTTGTTTTATTACTTTCCTTACTTTGTAACTCAAGAATGGTCTACTTTTGATCTAACCTTCGCACTTACCTACTAGATCAAAAGAAGAAGGCAAAGATGGATGTAGAAATCTTATTTTGGGTACTCCCTTATTTTTTTTCTTAGGTTAGGGACACCATATCACAATACATACAACCATAGAGGCCTTTCTCTTTGTTTTAAAACTCTTCTGGGGTACATTTGCTTATTTTGGCTATAAAATGCAAAGTCTAATGCCTTATACATAAAACGTAGCATACTCTGTGTTCTACATTAAACGCATAGTGACATGCAATATATACTATCAATATGTTCTCTCTAGCTCTTGATCCCAGTCAACCTTTCTTTTTTTAAACTCTAATTGACTTTTCATTTTCTTGTATGAGTCTACATTCCTTATTTAGAGGTCATCTTAACTGATTTAAATGACCCAATTGAGCATGTTTGATCTAGCACCAAATTTGGCTACTTTTTAGCCTCAAGGTGTTAAACACAATGTTGCATGCGTTTTATATAAAACACAAAATATGTTGCATTTTAAACTTGACAATTGTGCCTGCCACTTTCTTTTTTTTGGAATAGTTTTGAATTTGAATTATTTCATTTTTAAGGTGTCCTTGTAGATCGTGCGTGGCCTTAATCACTTGTTATTGTGTTTACTTAACCATTAATGGAGGGAATATTCTTGCAATCAATGTGACATGGCGTATGCCATTTTCTAGAGGTTGTAAAATGCAGTATACTGCATCCTACATAGAATGCATGATTTTCTACATTTTATAATCCGATTTAGGAAACATTTGTTGCAACTGGACTACCTTGCCATTTAAGGAGTTATTGCCTTTCTTTGACCCTCTTACGCCTCTATAAATACTTAAGCACCTCAACTTTGAGGGAGAAGGAGATTTGAAGAGAAAAATTGGACGAAATTAAGAAGAGATTTTGGAAGAGGTAATTTGGAGAGAAAAATTGGATGAAATTGAGAAGAGTTTTTGAGGACAAGATTTGGAAAGAAAAATTGGACAAGATTTGGAGATTTGAAGAGAAAAATTGGGTGAAATTGAGAAGAGTTTTTGAGGACAAGATTTGAAACGAAAAATTGGACAAAAACTGAGAGATTTTGGGTGCAAAATTGTATGAGAAAAAGAGAGAAACCCACCAACCAGACAGAAAATAAAGAGTATTTCTAGTGTTTCACAAAAGAAAAATCAATATCTTCATTGGTGACTTGCCTGAACCAGGGGACACTGTCTTTGATTACCACCAAACTATATCTCATGCATTCACTATGAATTAAAAGGGCCTTTTTATGTTATTGCATTTTAATTCATGCATATATACTCATAGATAGGCATTACAAATAGTGTCATTTGAGGCTTTATCCCCTTGGATTAGTATTTTTTTTGTTTATTTCATGTTATTTAGTTCTTATTGTGCACATTAATACTATACTTTATTAATTCACGTATTTCAATCTCATTTTGCAAGGAAAGAAGTGGAAGAAGAGCTCACCGACATAGACACTTTTAGGCAATGCTGACTTTGTCCTAAAGTAGTCGAATCCACACCAACATCAAATCTTGAAGGCTTCTCGAGGGCTAACAAAAGAGAACCAAGAGTAGTAATCACAACAACTTTAATATTCGCGGAGTAAAGGAGTCGAACATAAACAAAGGGACCCAAGAAGTGAAGCGATGCTTGAAATTCCTTATTTACAAATTAGTGATCATGATGAGACAACTAAAAGTGCCCCTGTGGTAGGTAAGCATCCTCCTCTTCTTCTTTTCTGTTTCGTTGCAATTTCATTTCTATTTCGTGGATTTTCGAACTCATGGCAAAGTTCCTTTTTGTATATTTTGAGGCACCACGACTCAATGATTGTGTAGGGTTTTTATATTCTTAGAAATGCATGCAACCACCTCCCACCTGATTTAATTCTCGAGAACATAGGTGGTTGATTTAAAAAAAAATTGTTTTGCTAAAAAAAATTCTTTGTTAGGATGTTAAATGCATGACTATCTACGTCTTACATAAGATACACTACATTATGTGTTTTACATTTCTAAATAGAAACTTTCTGTTTTCAAAATACTCAATTTATTTATACAACTGGTCCCTAGATTGAGGTATAAGGTAATCAACTTTGTTGTAGAAATCGAAGTCTTGATCTTTGGGTACTTTTCAAAAAAAAAAAAACAAAAAAATCAAAATGTTTTCTTTGTGATTTATTTTGCCTTCACTGGGAATTAAATTGTTTGATATTCTCTTGGATTACACAAAATAACCACTTAAGTCTTGAACACTTCTGTTGTGAAGGGCTTATGAGAGGTGTTTGGGTTGTCATTTATTTTTACAAGGGTTACTTTTCTCTTTCTTGATTCTTGTAAAAGTAAGTTAAAACTCCAAGTTTAGAATTGTATTCTCCCTCCCCCTTCAGTAGTTTGTTGTGATTTGTGTGTTTGATACGTAAGAGACTTGACTAATCTTGAGTATGCTAGGCTCTACCTCTATAGGTGTAATACCTATGGTCTGTATGGAACTATCGCAGGTTGCCACTGTGGGTTTGTATTGGTCGTGTGTTTTGGCTGTGCGTGTTATCACCATGTTTTGCCAGTTCAAAACCCAAAAAATATGTAAGTCTTGTATCAGAGATTGATTTCCCGTTTGAATGTATTTTGGGTGAGTTTGAATTTGATTACTTGTAAATGTACATATATTATTGGGTAATCATGATGAATTTGTATTTATTTCCATCATTGTGTTGTTATTTTCTCTTCGTCTCTTTGTGTTGTGTGGTATTTTAGTGTATTGTGAACTGTGAATATGTGAGACCTTAGGAAGGGAATAAAACGCCAAAAAATAAGCACAGTAAATGCCATAATTTTCAGCACGAATCCCACATATTTTGGAGTATTGTGACCCATGAATATGTGGGACCTTAAGAAGGGAAGAAATGCCAAAAATAAGCACAGTAAATGCCATAATTTCCACCACGAATCCCACACCCGCCATACCTTCGGTCGATGTGCCCGTGATTTTTGGGCGACTAGCGGCAATGCGAGGCTGATAAAAAGGGAAGGAGGCATCGAGCGAAGGAAGAGGAGAGGCAGAGAGAGGAAAGTGAGAGAGCCTAAGCATGAAAGAGAAAGAGAGATAGGGAGAAGTCGAGGAAGGAAGAAGAAAAGAGATCACAATCGGGTATGCGACCTACCTTGTCCCTTTTTATTCTAATTTTGCATGAAATTGTTGTTATGAGGTGGTGATTTCATAATTTTACGAAATTTTTAGAGGATTTTACAGAGGTTTTTTGTTGACATATTCACTGTGTGATCGTCTGACCTCTTTGTCTTTGGTTTTTTATTTCTCAAGCTACATACATTAGTTTCTTATGATTTTTGTCCCAAATGGTAGATGACTTCAAACTCTTCAATTCAATATATTTCTTGGAATTTTTAGTGGCTTGTAGTGAGATAGCCTTGAGTTCCCAAAAAGGGTGATTTTGGGTCATCTGGTTTCCAACATCTGGTCTGTCTGCGTAAAAGGGTGTTTTGTGGGTTTCCACTACCAGCTAGTCCCACAAGTTGATAACACAGGTTGGTCTTGCGATTCACCACTGTGAATTGGGATCAATTCAAACCCTATGGTGGTGGCTGTAGTTGGTTCTATGATTGATTGAAATGGATTGATTTGTGGTTATGATTCCATGAATGTTTTTGCGATAACAAATGTTTTGAAAATGATTTTGAAAAAAAGGAATGCATACGGTTTTGAAAAGAATTTTCTATGGTTTTTGAACGGAGTTGCTTAACCGTAGGATCGTACTGATGGACAAGGGGTGTTTGATACCTCTATAAGATTGGGTGCAAGTTTGAGGTCGTGGTTGTCTAGTTTTTTCCAGTGGGGTCATGAGTTCGACTTTTTTAGATGTGTTACTGGAAGAGTTCGGGATTAAAGTCCCAGTGACTGTAGTGGTTGTGCTACTGAGTTCAAGGTTTGAGTCCCTAGGGTACCTAGGCACAATGCTGTCAAGTTCAGGATTAGAGTTCCTGAGTGCTCGGGCACTAAGGAACGTCAGTGGACGCACCTCATGTGGTGATATATATATATTTGTTGAAGGCTAAGCTCTTGGGACAGATGGACTCTTGCATAGGGTAGTTCTCCGCAGTAATATAGTAACGACCGAAGTTTGAGTCCTCAACAACTACTTGTGGCTGGTTAATCACCTGTGCCAGGGGACTCGATAGGTTTTCACGCTAGGTGTATGTGTTGTGATTTTGAAATGGTTTTAGCTGTATTTTGGTTTTTCAAAAATGCATAAAGTGATTGCAAAAATGTATGTGATTTAAAGGAAATAAAACTGATGGTTTTGAAAGGCTTGTTTTCATAAAAAGATTTTCTAGTTGATCAATAACTATGTTTTTGGTAATATTTGGTGTTCCTCTTTAGTGTGGTCATGGTACTGCCTAGAGTGGTAGTTGTGTCTCTAGGAGCTAGGCATGATAACTCTAGTTTGTAGTTTGAGGTTTTTGGTTATGATAGATACATACTGGGTGACAATGGATGTCACTCATGCGTATTTCTTTGTAATCTTGTTTGCAAGTGCAAATTCGTGGAGTTGCAATCTAGTTCTAATGCACACAGTTGGAGCCAAATAGCCACACACCATAGATCCTCAGCAAACTTTTGTTAATTTATTAGCTTATTAGTTTAATTTCTTGTATTATTATTCAGTTATTTTGTTAATAAATGTCGTGGGTAGTGTTAGTACTAGTTTGTGGCGCTAGAGGCGTCATAGATTGGTATTAAAGCTTAGATACTGTGACACTCCGATTTTAAAGCCACTTGTCGGTGGACCCTTTCGAAAGAACTTGCTTTGGACATGACGGATCTAACCATTTCTCCCAAGCCTCTCCAGCACCCCAAACCAACCCAACACTATAAACCAATCCCTAAACACAAGTCGAAAGCCCATTAGTGATCCACACAATCAAATACAGGCCTAGCAATATAGCAGCCACAACTTACAAGCATAATTCATAGGCGTAACAAGATGGCTCAATTAATAGGCGCATAGTGCTCTGTATTAGTTAAATTCAAAAAGGATTGATCTATTTGTTTACCCTGCAAACATCAGTTTCTCTTGTGTTTCATTGGCTGCCAGCTATCTAGGAGTGCACTCTGATATGATTGGACTATCAAGCCCCCATCCTAGATTTAAATTCCCATCCGACCCCTTTAATTGAATTGCATCCTAAACCATTACTCATGCATGCCACTCACGTAGAGACCTTCAATTGATGAAGTTGAGACTCTTGGGTTCCAAGACCCTTGGGTTCTAAAGCTCTTCATTTCTAAGCCTCTTAAACCCCTAGCCCTTCAGCTCTTAGACCTCTCTCTAGCATTTTTGGCAATTCCACCACTCTCGGGCATTCTGGCAATTCCACCACTCTCAGGCATTCTAGCAATCCTTGAACAGCACCACAACACCCCATTGCATTGATGTCCAACAACATCCACACTTGAGAGAGAAAATCTGAGAAAAGCCTCCACCCAGCACTGCCAGTGAGTGAACCAGAGCCCCAGCCACCAAGCATCCTCTCCTACATTTCATCGTTGTGTTTAGAACCGCCTAGAAAAAACCACCACAAGCCATTGTTGGGAGGCAAATTTCAGTCTTCAACCGAGGTAAGCAAACTATCCCCCATGATGTAACTATACTATGCATCACCTTGAATGGCTTGATACTTGTTTGTCGAATTGTTTCCTGTTTCATTTTACATTAGTTTCATACCACTATTGTGCAACCAGTGATGGGTTCCCATTGTCTAAATGAGGCCACTGGCCATTCAACTCAAGACATATAATCCATCCCTATACATGCGCTCGTCCTTTGTTGCCTTCCTGATGCTTTAGTGAGTTTACGACCCAGGAGCCGCTTTGTTTCGGCCAACTGTCAATACGATAGTAAATGAGCTCGACGTTACAAGGGTAGGTCGATGGCACGAATTGCATGGCCTTCATCTACATTGCACAGCATGGCACCTGCACCTTCCTCTCTTCCCTCCTCCTCCATCCCTCGATGCCTCAGAGGTGGTTTCCAACATTTGCAGCCAATCCTATGGCTATGAAAGTCGAGAGTCACTGGTGGCATGCCAAGGAGGTTGGGAGAAGTGGCCGAGCACACTGGGTTCAATCTTAACTCATGGGAATGCTCTCCTACATCTAGGCACGCTGCTCATATGCTTGCTTGCATGTTGTGATTGCATGGATTCTTCCATTATAGTGATGAAGCTCACTGCCTGTAATAGAGTGCTTGGGGAGCGACAACTAGGTGCAATAAACAAGCGCACCTCTTTGGCGCATTGTGCCTTGGTCCAGAGCATAGACAGCGGGGGTTGAGCTTTCTATTGCATGGTTTTCTTAGTAGATTTTAGCTCTTGTGTTCCAAATATGTTTTCCTACACATATTGCTCATACTTCTGTATGGCATTTAGCGTCGCATGATCACACACATGTTGGCCTTTGGTTAGAGCAATGATGCTTACTATATGGAGTTTTGAGAATCAGACATGATGATCTTGTGTACCTCTCGAACGGGTCATGCCTGTGCAACGCCTATGTGCGAGTGCCCCAATTCTAAACACATATAGTATGATTGAGCATTAGGTTGCATTATTTTCCACCCTGCATATTTTATTCACACTGGCATAGTATTAAGAATCCAATTTTAGGCATAAAGTAAGAAGCTAGCATGCATTTGCATTAGCCACACATACGAGAGAGTTAGCCAAGAAAGACCAACTCCTAAGTACATGGGGGTGCTTAATGTCTTCCCTATGCGTAACAGGAGTCCTTACCCTTTCTTTGGCACGTAATGACCCATGTGTCACGTCCATTTGGTGTGGATCATAACATTACTGCATTGTTTTATTGTATTTTATTTGCATCAGGTTTTCCTCGTCTTCCGATTTCAATTAGACGAGGTGACAACTCTGTTTTCTTATCCTTATTATTTAGCTTTCGCCTTGGTTTTCACTATGGCTTTATCAGTTTCGTGCATTTGGCCTTTTACGCCTCGCACAAAGTAGTCACCGACATGGGTAAAGGTACACTAAGTACATTAGCTTAGGGTGTCCAATTTTGTGGTTCCATAAGACTACATAGTGTAAATTACCTACAACTAAATTGTTTTGTGTGATTTTGTGGTGACTGCAGAATGCCGTTTGAGGTAGAAGCAGAGGGAAGACTCCCACATTCTGCTCAAAAGCTAGTGAGGAGAATTGATGGCGTGAGATGCAGGAAGAGTTGAGCTGGATGATGCGAGGGATTGTGCAATCCCTCAGGAAAGGAAATAATGATGGGACCAAGGGCAACCCATGATTGAAGTAACTTAGCCATCTGCATGCTCTGGTATTCAATGGCAGAGGCAAACCTGAGGAGTGGGAGGCCTGGCTGCTGAAGATAGAGAAAATTTTGGAAAGTATGAAGTGCCTAGAGGAGAAATAAGTACGACTGGCTTCTTTCATATTTGAGGGTGACACCAACCAATGGTGGAAAGCCACACACCATCTGAAGTTCTCAAATTCTGATTTGTTGATGATATCTTGGGGAGACTTTAGAGATGTCTTTTATGAGAAATACTTCCTTAATCATGAGAGGGACAAACTAGATAGAGAGTTCAGAGGTTTGCAGTAGGGTAGCATGTTGGTGGTTGAATAAAAGCTACATTTTCTCGTCTAGAGCGATTTGTGCGATCATTTGGCACAGAAGAGCACAGAGCCAAGTGGTTCATTGGAGGTCTAAACCCAAGAGTAAGGCTAAAGGTCATGAACGATTGATGTCAGACTTTGTTAGATGTGGTGGATCTGACTACCCCTTTGAAGATGAATACAAACGGTATATAGAGAGTCACTCAAAGGGAAAGGAGAAGATGTTTGCCCCACAATCTTCTACTTCTGGGATGCCTAGCTTTGAGAGTTTTGAAAAGAAAAGGAAGGAGTACATCGGTTCAACTTTTGAGGGAGACGTAGTTTTGTTGGGAAGGACAGTCCTGGATTCTGTTAGATAGGCTCTAATAGTAGCTCACAAGGGAAGAGAACTTGTTTTGTCTATGAACAGATAGAGCACATGGCATTACAATGTCCTCATTGGTAGCAGAATCTGGGTGGCATGGTATACTAGAACTGCGGAAAGGCTAGGCACTTGCAATGAAACTGCCCTGATCTTTCAAAGAAAGCTAGGGATGTATCGCGTCAATCTACTAGAGGATGAATGTTCACGATATTTGCTACTGATATTGAACCTTCAAAGGATGTTGTAGATGGTAAGGAGTAGTAGTGAGTTATGTATTGTAAATCTATACCCTTTTATATAGTTATGTATCCAATACTGTTTTTAATAATAATTATAGATTGTGATTGTAATATGTGTTATTCTTAGGTTCTTTTCTAATAGTTGACTGAATAGTCAGAGTACTGTTTAACTCAAGGAGTTCATTCTCCTTAATCTCTGAGTCGTTTGTGGCTAAGATTGAGGATAGGCTAGTTAGGTTGGCTTTTCATCTCAATGTGGTGACTCTATTAGGGGAGCATAGTCTAGCATAGAAATATTTACGGTCAGTCGACATCAAGCTGGGCGATAAGGATTTCAAAACCAATTTGATAATAATGGATATACACTAGTATGATGTAATATTAGGCATGGAATGGTTGACGCAGCATTTAACAATGATTGATTGTGCTAAGAGGAGGATGCTGGCAGAATGCCTAGGTCAGGGCTTATGCATGGTGCAAGGTGTAAGACCGGGTGAGTCGAAGAAAGTGATTTCTGCAATAAAAGCCTACCGCTCTTTGGTAGATGGTTATGTGGAATATTTGACCAGTGTAGTCGTGTCCTTCTTGCCTACCATAGAGGTACATGACATATCTATCATTTGCGAGTTCCTTGATGTTTTCCTAGAGGATTTACCTAGTATGCTGTCACACAGAGAGGTTGAGTTTCTGATTAATTTAGTACCCGAGATAAGCCTTATCTCAAAGGCTCCTTATAAAATGGCAGCTGCTGAATTACAAGAGCTCAGAAATCAACTGCAAGAGTTACTGAACAAGGGGTTCATAAGGCCAAAAGTGTATCACCTCAAGATGCACTTGACTACCAGAGCGACACATAGGCTCGATTATCGATGGAGGAGGAATCAAATGACCAGACTCAATGGTGCCTTCATAAGCATGGCGTCTGTAATGCCTCACTTCCCCCTTGAACTGGGCCATGATATCCTTATTGACTTTCAGGGTTTGCAAAGACAAGGAAGAAATAGTTAATACAACAAGTATTATTGGGAATCAAAAGAATCAAAATGGACATAGCCTTATTGACAAAGCTCTAGCCAGCTATTACCTCAAATCATCGACTTCTGCAATTGAATCAGTCATTAGAGGAGCCCGTTGTTGCACAGTTAACTTGCCGGTTTCAGCAGCCCTCTCCTCAGCAAGCTGATGGGTGGACCCCAAGTTGATTGTCATGGTGTGCACCTACCACTCCAGTTCCTAAATTCGAGAAGCCTTGGAGGCAATAGTCCCCTCTAGCTCCTCAAGCCTCCCCACAAAGCTAGCAAAAATAAAATCACTAGCCTGCTCCTTTAGCTCATTTTCTAGATAAGTAACCTGCAACTAATAGTATGAGCATCCGAGAAAATCCAATAATATACGAAAATATCTCTTAGCATAAGGGCACCACATCACTTGGATGTATAAAGGAGCATCAGATTACCAAGCATTTAAAGGAAAAGACGAGCTAATAAAAACAAATTACCTGAGCTAAGACGAGAAGCTCAAAAAGGAGACGATCGACATAGCAGTTGTCATCTATAAACTCGGGAGCTTGCTCAGCATCAGCCCAAAACAAGCTCCGAGGGAAGGGCATGCTCGTTGAAGGAATTGGAGGAGGGGTGGGCCACAGAAAGGCAAAGTGATCCCAAGCGCACATCTGCACAAAATGAAGTATCAGTCAGACAACTTTGATAGAAAATATGCAAAAGGAAATTTAACTAGTAGGAAAAAAGTATTTTACCTAAAGAAAGGGTAAGTTCCTGCCCAACTAATGAGAAGTACCATTAGAGAAGCGAAAGAGGGTAGAGTACGAGTGGGCAAGACTGGTTGCACCCCACACATACTTTCCTACTCAGTCTGAGTCGACAAGGAGTGGTAGAAAGACAACAGATAGCTTCATAGCATGCGAAAAGAGCACCTCTCTGAATAGCACCAGAAGAAACGCCCAGAGCTGCTGGTTTGCGTCAGCTTTTGGCTCCATTGCTGTCCCATAAGACTGCTCAACCCAGTGGACAGCCAAGGAGGTGACAAATAGGCGTAGTCCGAATGATTAGGAGGAGGAGCCACACTAGTCGAGGGTTGCAACAAGATAGAAGACAAGAAGTTAGCCCCAATTTGGAAAAAGGGCCAGCAAAGCAAATCAAAGCCTAATTTAACCTGAGAAGCAGAGGCGTGAAGATGCTCGAACTCCTCCCTTAGGATGGCCAGTTGTTGGCTTAGGTTGCGGTCTCGCTGAGCTTGCTCGTCAAGAAACAAGAAGTAAGTGAACCATAACCACCAAGTTGCAAACAAAATAAAGAACTCACCACAATCTCCATCTAAACGTAGTGGTACCACGCAATAGCCAATAGCTCTACTCGAGACAACACGACCTCGCTCAGATCTGTGTCCCCTATGGGGAGGTTTGAACGTCCAAGGAAGTGGGACCAGTGGAAGATCATCAAAACAGAAAACTTAGCATCCATCCACTCGACCCATGCAGCCTCGTTCTCAACAATAGTGTTAGTCGAGGTGGGTGAACCGTGATGAGCCCAATCCAAACGTTGTGGGCCGTAGACATTGACCCAGTGGTAAGCCCAACCTCTACCACCTTGAGTCTTGTGCTAGACTCAAAAAGGAGCACCCTAGGGCTGTATTTGGCAATGCCCTAGCTGAAGCAACGTTGGACTAATTTGCTGGAAGTGACAATGGTTCTAGTAGTGGATCCACACATCCCGGTCAAAAACGGCTCTATCCCAGATAATCTCCAGGACGTTGTCGTGCTCTCTCTTAGCATAAGGGCACCACATCACTTGGATGTATAAAGGAGCATCAGATTACCAAGCATTTAAAGGAAAAGACGAGCTAATAAAAACAAATTACCTGAGCTAAGACGAGAAGCTCAAAAAGGAGACGATCGACATAGCAGTTGTCATCTATAAACTCGAGAGCTTGCTCAGCATCAGTCCAAAACAACCTCCGAGGGAAGGACATGCTCGTTGAAGGAATTGGAGGAGGGGTGGGCCACAGAAAGGCAAAGTGATCCCAAGCCCACATCTGCACAAAATGAAGCATCAGTCAGACAACTTTGATAGAAAATATGCAAAAGGAAATTTAACTAGTAGGAAAAAAAGTATTTTACCTAAAGAAAGGGTAAGTTCCTGCCCAACTAATGAGAAGTACCATTAGAGAAGCGAAAGAGGGTAGAGTACAAGTGGGCAAGACTGGTTGCACCCCACACATACTTTCCTACTCGGTCCGAGTCGACAAGGAGTGGTAGAAAGACAACAGATAGCTTCATAGTAGCATGCGAAAAGAGCACCTCTCTGAATAGCACCAGAAGAAACGCCCAGAGCTGCTGGTTTGCGTCAGCTTTTGGCTCCATCGCTGTCCCATAAGACTGCTCAACCCAGTGGACAGCCAAGGAGGTGACAAATAGGCGTAGTCCGAACATAACCACCCTACTACCCACCATCTCCTGCATCATCGTGGTGTAGTTTGAACGCACCAAGCCTGTCACCAAACATCTAGTCACTTACAGCCCAATCAAGTGGGCCATGTCCTCTAACTATAGGATGAACTTGCCGACTCACGTCATGATAGAGTTGGTCTGGTAGTTATACCTCTCGACGACCGACTCAAGAAACATCGGCTGAAGTGGGAAATCGACAATGGACAAGAAGTGGTCGAACCCCATCTGAGCCAAGTGCTCTTGCTGAAAAGATGCCAGCATCTGGTAGCACCTTCGGACCTACCCCCAATAACAACGTGTCATCACTGGAGCGTGGCTCTACAAAAGACAAAGTATATGTTAGACTAACAGAACAGAGAATCCAAAGCCAAGTTGAAATTAAGAATTAGTACCTACTCTCTAGCCACCAGCATAGCAATCGCAAACTTGGTGCAAGACGTGTCTCTACACTCTCCGGACACCTGAACCTTGTCATGAGGAATGTAAGCCGTGAAAAGCTCAAAGGATCGGCAACACCACCCTCCACCTCCTACTGAACGAAATAAAGGATGTTCTATACTAGGCGTCATCCTCACCGAAAGCAGCAGTAGTAGGGGCAGCAACAGGGGGAGCAGCAGCAGGAGCAACAACACTAGGTCCTACCTTGGGAATCATCTCCTCCGACGCTGTCTCCTCCAACACTAGGTCCTACCTTGGGAGCAACAACACAAGGAACGACTTCGTACCCGAACTACCTGAGTCACTGAGGTCAATGTCCACTGATGTGTTTGGGGCCTCCTCAATGGGAGATGGCCTTTCCATAGCCACCTCTACAGCCACCTCAATTGTCACGAAAGCCCCAAGAATTGCCACCTTTGCCTAAGGCTCAGTCCCAACTACAGTCATTGTTGCGACCACCCCAGTTGCCTCTGGAACCTCAGTCTAAGCCAGCCTAGGTTTGCTGGACGTTGGCGGTTGGTCTCCCCTCCGTGCTGTTTTCTTGGGCGCCATGTAGGTCTTGCCAAATCGTTGCATCAACCCAGCAAAAAATCAATCAAACTTAGCGAGCTACCCAACCGAGAGATAGAAGAAAGGGGAAAAGAGGAGAGTGGTGCACCTCTATAGACTGCCCAATGTCGCAGTCACCTTTCACACCGCCAAGCTTGACACCACTACCGTCGTAAGGAATGGAGCAACCCACTACCGTCGTTGCAAAGAATACCGTCAGAGCACACCAGAACCCGCCACCACTGTCGTTGCTGGAGAAGAAAACCAAAGAACGAGAGAGGGAAGAGAGAAGAGTTGGGACCATCCAACGCATAGAATGAGAGCTTTTATGGGATTCAACATTGAACGCTAGGCTGTAAGCGTTCAACGGCAAGCAGAAGTCGAATCGTTAAATGCACCATTAAGCCTATTCTATGCATAGAAGCATTGAACACAAGAGACAACGCGTTCAATACTTGGCCAAGCTAAATCGTTGAATGCAAGACATGGCCCATTCAACGTTGAATGCACTAGTACGGGTGTTCAACACTATTGACACAGGGAGTCATCTAAGCTTAACCTTATTTAAATATTGAATCGATTTAAAAATTGTGCACACCCATAAAAAATCAAAAGGTTGTATTTTTATTAATAATAATGAAGGACTACAAGCTTATTACATTTTCAGTCTCTTCGTAGATTCGATACTGTAGATATCTCATTTTCGCATTTTCAAGAGTCATCTAAGATAGGAACCTCTCGCCTTAAAAACATGAGGTTAGGGATCTTCTGCTCTATTTTCCAGATATTTCACATTTTTCTTAAAAACATTCTTGATTTTACTTGGTTTAGGGTTGTTAGCTGTGGCAGAGCTAACCCACTTAAGTTGGTGATAGGCTCGAGTCCCTTGAACGTTTTGGTGTGAGTCGCTAGCTGTGGTAGAGCTAGTGCTCTCATCTTACTCAAGTTGGTGGCAGATTTGAGTACTTTGAGCTTAAAGAAGGTGTTCTTATGATTTCATGTGATTTCTGAGTATTTTTCGAACTTTCATGGAGTTTCTATGGATTTAACATAAAAGATAGGGGTAGAACGCAAAAAAACTAGGATGTTGCCAGTAGAATAGGCGATTAGTCTCGTTGCCACATGTTCAAACGACGTTGCTCGTTGCCTCTCGTTGCCATAAGTACAAGAAACTATACTCATTGCCACAATAACAAGCGACGAGAATCCTGAAATTCTTTCTCTAGATAATTTGTCATCCTGGACTTTAATATAATATATGGGATATTTATAAATATTATAATGATTTTTTCCATGATTATTCTAATTTCTAGGATTTTCTAAGTACTTATATATTTGTGGAATATCATTTAAATCTTTATCAATGCCAGATAATTCCAGAAAATTCTAGAAGAATGGATGACATTGATTTTAATATCATATATTTTTATCATATTCAAAAAACGAGATATGATATTAATTATCACCTTTTAAATGCTAGAATTATTTATAATTTAAAAAGATAATTTCAACATGTGCTTAATTTCCAAATATTTATTTAGTTACGAGATGAGAATTTGTTATAGATATATTTAACATAATTCTCGTAATTATTGGGGATTTTATCTTTCAAATCTATTTGATTTTGAATTTGGATTTAAAACTTGATTTTGAATTCAAATATTTTCTAGAATGTTCTAGCAATTTCGAGAGAGTTTAAAAAGGTTAGGACTAATTGTTTACAGTTGCTAGATATTTGTTGAATTAGTTTTGGATTTTTATTTTGAACGTGGAGATATTTAGAGGTCGTTGCCACAAGGAGCGGCAACTAGTTTGTAAAAAAAGATTTTTGTCTATTTTTCCGCACTAGAAAATAGAACTTTCTAGGCTATCACCGACCCTTGTGGCGACATATCTAGATATGTCATTGGTTCCATCGGCGACGAGTCCTAAATATCCCATTTTTCGAATTTTCAAGTAGATTCAATATCTAGATATTTTCTTAACTTATTTTTGATAGGATCTTACGTTCTTGTGTTTATAATTAGAACCCCAGATCTTGAGTTCTAGGAGGCCTTCTAATTTTAGAGAGAGGTTGCCCAAAGAGATCAATTGTTGGCGAAGTTCTACCGAAATCATTCTAGATCTATAGAGATCCTTTCAATCCAAGCCTACGCACACTTCCGGAGCTCTGTCCAGGCCTCCACTTCTTCATCCACGCCGTAGTGTATGAGGGTGAAAAGAGTATCTTCCAGCTCTTGCATTTTCTTTTATTATCACATAAATCCATTGCACGACATAGATTAACTCATGGCATATGCATGCGGGGAACCACCTCTCGGTTAGTATTTAGTTGCATGCTTAAGTTTTTCTTTTGTTATTTGTTTACTACACCAAATCTAATCCATTTTCTCCAATTTTTCTTATTTGTTTTGAAGGAAAGAATCTTACATAACACGAGGAAGCCACCGAACAACATCCAACCATCAATTTGGTGAGCCGATGAACCCATGACCTCAACTTCACATTAGATCTCGAGTTTCCACGTCAGACCAAGAGCAAAATACAAATGGAGATCTTACAGATACATAGCTTGGGCTTCACACCCTCATACCAAACATCATATGTGGCATGAGAAATGGCATCACGATCCACGTTAGCATTGTCCATCGAAGAGATAGTCTAATTCTGCCCTTTTCCATCCTAGATGCCAGTGTGAAAATACACTTGAGCAATGTCCCCAGGAGAGTTCCTTAGGTGTGGAAGAAGCATATCCAAGAAGCAGGGCATGGTGGAAATGGTGCACGAATACCAAACATGGAAAAACAACGCTGGGGATTATACCACACAAACTCCGTTGCTTCAACCAAGGTCAGGAAATAGTCAAGATCGTACACCGTTCGAAATGTCAAAAGATGACTGAAGAGATCCACCTGAGGTTTAACCTCACACATGAAGATCCAACGGATATACTCCTCATGGAAGGTTGGTTTCAAGATCGGGCAACATGATGTGCTCATCAAACCACCTCAGCACTAGAAAGGGGGACCCGAAGAATGGTCCACCAACGCATGCACTTGACAGGTCTCAAATGGTGAATGCTAACGGGGATTGACTCAAACTTTTTTTTGGGTTGCGTACACTCAGACACATAAGCTCAGCGCGATATTCACTAATGGTAAGACTTTCATTAAGGAAGAGTACCAGCCCATCAATCAGAATGAAAATGCACTTCAAACAAGATGCCTCGGAACATATTAGATCCCTTTGCTTGGAAAAGAACTTCTATAAGGAGGCCAAGTTGATACAACCATTCAACACTAGGTCTTCTAGGACAATAATCGGGCCAAAGATACGCATTAGGAGAGAAAAAGATCCCACAACCCCAACCAATAAGAGATATGCATCACAAGAATAAATAGAAGAATTTGCTTGTCGAAGGCCCAACAGTGCACTTACCTCTTCCAAAAGGATGGTGAACTGTGATCATGCCCCCCTGGGAATCCGACATAGAGTCGCACCAGAGGGAGGAAGCCACAGCCATGCCAAGATGATGAAGGCGCAAGATAGGATAAAACGAAAGAAAATGGAGTCGCCACCTAATCTTTTAAGGGAAAGATAAGGAAAACCACAAATAAATCACAAAATGATTGAATGCATGAGATGAAAATGAGAAGGCCAGATGTCTACAAACCAGAGGATGGGTAAGGATTCCTATTACGCACGAGGAAGGTGTTAGGCACCCCTGTGTGCCCGAGAAACTCGGTCTTTCTAGTTCGATTTGCTTGCTAGAGGTTGAATGAATGCTTGCTAAGCCTAAATTGTGCTCTAATCAAGCTAATATGAATGCCAAGACAAGACTAGATGGATGTGCAAGATGGTATGCAAAAACTACGAAGATATCCACACGAAATGATGAAATCACGAAACACGACACAACAAAGAAAATTACATAAAATGATGAGGTTTTTGGCGAGAATGGCTCGAAAAATCATACTGACATCAAGAGAATAAAAAATGCAACCAACTCAAATCATCAGAATCATAGAAAACGTCACGGAAATCAAGATGAAAAAATTGCAAAGAAGTCAACATAAAACGATCAAATGGTGACATATGAAGAAAATCACATGAAATGATGATGTTTTTGGAAAGAAAAGTCCAGGAAACCATACTGATATCAAAATGATCAAAAGTGAGATCAACCCAAATCGTCGATATCATGAAAAAATGTCATAAAAATCAAAAAGGGGAAAATAATCCGCAATTGGGCCAATGTGTGCCTTTCGGTCAGTTAGTGTCTGCCCTTGGGCAATGAACTCCAAATCAAATTGAAAAATCCGAAAATATGGAATAAAGGGAATCAAATCAAATATTAGGCAGAGGAATCCGAAAACGGGTTGGAGAAAAATCCACGGGAAAACACATATGATGCGGACTTACTTAAGAAGGGTGGACTGATACGCAAATGTAATGAAAACTATGCAAAATGCATGAAAATGTACCTAAATGTGTAAAGGATGCTGAGGAATGACTGAGACAGAGATTATGCATGACTTAGTGTAAGAACTAACATACATGTGCATGAATTGTTGGCCTAGGGGTGATTTGGTAATTTCACAAGGCCAAATGTGATAACCGTGTATATGTGCATGGTGCAAGGTCAAATATATGCAAAAAAGTATGTGAAATGTTGGGAAAATGTTGGTTACAAGAAAACATGAAAGAAACAAGGTTTCAAAAACAAGAAAATGATGTAAACATGATAAAGGACAATTACAGGGATCAAAGTGCAAAAATTTACGAAAAAAAGGGAAACCTGGATTAAAATATATTCAGTTACTTCTATCCTAGTGTGTAGATGATGGATTAAATGAAAATGTGGCACTGAAATGTGTGAAAATTGCACCTTGGTAATTTCTTGAGAATTCAGGGTCTAATGTGCAATATTCACACATAAGGTGTAATTGTGACTAAAATGTGAAATTAAAGATCAATTTACAATGCAAACATGATTTTTAAGTTCAAGCTATATTTAAGTGCAAAATTATAAATAAAAGAAGTGAAAAATGTCAAAAAGGGGTGTGAAAACAATTAAAACCCTAAATGATGAATTTGAAGTTAAACTAAGGGTCTAGATGCAAATTTCTTATACTCAATGACTGTATTCTATGTGTCTAGGGGCTTACATGCAAAATTTCAGGGCTTAAATGTGATAAAAATTAGACTTTTATGATGATCAATGTGATTATGAAGTCTTTTAGGGTATAAAGTGCAAATTTTACAGAGACAACTCATTTTAAAAAAGCATAGGGGGCATGATGCAAATGTTCAAGACTTAGTTGCTAAGAACATATGATCTCAAGGACTTAAGTGGGAAAAAACAAATACTAATGCACTAGTCATAAAGTAAATAAAACATGCAGGGGTCATATGCAATATTCATAGGAATAATAAAAGAAATAAAAATTTATTAAACTACAGGGGCTTAAACATAAAGAAAAGGACCTAAAAGTAATGAAAGGGGGACTTAAATGTAATAATACTTAAAACATTAGGGATTGTGCAAAACAAAACTTATTTGAAGATCGCCGACAGCGCCGACGTCTCTACTCTGACACGAACTCCAGCGACGATCCAACGACAGTGCAGCGGCAGGAGGGCTCCAGAGATGGTCCTAGTGGCTAGAGAGGGCAACGGCGAGGCTCTCCGAAGTGTTGAACAAGGCTAGGGTGGCCTGAGGCTCTCCCCCTATCCTTGGTTCCGGCGAGGAGTCGACCGGCGCTGAGGAAGACGACAGCGAGGGAGCTGGCGGCATTCCAAAGACGACAAGGCAGAGGCGGAGGTCGGAGGAGCATCAGGGAGGCACGAGGAGGCTCCCAGAGGCGTCGGCGATAGGTAGGGATGTCTGGGGGGTTCCACCCATCCCTTATGCCGGAGACGACCACGATAGAGGCTAGGGTGACGCTCCGGGCTCTGGAACTGTGGCATGACTGCTTGGAGAGATTTCAGGCAATGAGGTGGATCTTCTGGAGGTGGTCGTGAGTGCTGGGGTCGTCCGGAGGGTCTCAATGGGTTTCGCGGCGGCGATTGACGGTGCGAAGCGGCGGTGAGAGATCTTCGGCCATTAAGGGCCAGCTAGATTCCTCCTGAGCATTGGAAGCTCAAACAGGAGGAGGAGGAAAAGGGAGGAGAGGCCCGTGGGGCCTCCCTCGGAGCTAGGAGGGTGGTGAACCCACCATTGGAGGCGGAGACGACAGTGCACAGGGGCTGCCCGCTCCGACAAATCGCTATCCAGAGGACTCAGCTAATCCTAACAGACCTAAAAGAGAAAAAAATGGAATGAATGGAGAAGATTACCTGGCTAGGGGATGTTGTTCCTCCCACATGGCTGTCGGCAGCGCTCCGATGATTACTCTGGCGACGGTGATTCAGGGCTTTTGGGGTTGCAAGTGAGGTGGAAGAGGTGCTCTGAAGGTGGGGGGATTGCTAGATGGCTCTGGATGTATGTTCTTAAGGCTGAAGCGTTGGAAGAGCGAGCTGAACTATCGGCGGCTGGAGGCTTTGAAACGTCGGTCAAGCCTCTCCGCATCGTCGATCCTTCTCCTCAGGGGACCAGCACCGTTGGATCAAGCGCGTGCTGAAAGAGGGAAAGGTCGGAGATCATGGGAGATCATGCCTGGACAACTGTTGATTGGGATTCGAAGTCGGAGATCAAGGGATGGCTGCTTGAAAACTCAAGAGGGATCACCAGAATTATTTTTTTTGGGTCTCTTAAGTTTCTAATTATTGAGAACTGTGAAATGGGTGTATTAAGCTGAATGGGCCTGTGTTTTGGGCTTTTGTTTTTAAGTTTTTGTTTTTTAGGTTTTAAAGGATTTTAGGGTTTTAGGTTTTAGGTTTTAAATTATTTGTTTTGGTGATTTCAATTAATTTTTTGATTTAAGGTTTGATTAATTGGTTTTAAATTAGGGTTTTTTGGATTTGAATTACTTTAAGGCTTTTGTGATTTGATTAATTGATTTTAAATTAGGGTTTTTTAGGTTTTATTATTTTAGGGTTTTTAGGATTTTAATTATTTTAGGTTTTTTGTGATTTAACTAATAGATTTTAAATTAGGGTTTTTAGGGTTTTATTATGGATTAAGTTTAATTAAGTGATTTAAATTAGGGTTTTTAGGATTAGTATTTTGAGTTTAATTGAGTGATTTTAAATTAGGGTCTTTTTGGGTTTTAATTATTTTAGGGTTTTCTGAATTTAAATGGATTAAAGTTTTATGTTTGAGTTTTAATTTAGATTTAATTAGTTTTTTACTTGATTTAATTAGGGGTTTAATCTAAATTTTGGTTTAATTGGTTTTTATTAGGGTTTTGACTTAGATTTTGATTTCATTGGTTTTTACTTGATTTTTGTTTGGATTAGGGTTTCTTTTTAATTAGATTTAATGGATTTTATTGGGTTTTACTTGATTAGGATTTTAATTAGGGTTTTTCACTTAATTAACTTGGATTAGGGTTTTCACTTAATTAACTTCGATTTTAAATGATTTAAATGTATTTTATTTGATTTTGATTTTAATTAGGGTTTTCACTTGATTAAATTTGGATTTTATGTGGCTTAAGTGGATTTTATTTGATTTTGGTTTTAATTAGGGCTTTTACTTAATTAATTTGGATTTTAAGTGGATTTTATTTAATTTTGGTTTTAATTAGGACATTTACTTAATTAATTTGGATTTTAAATGTTTTAAATGAGTTTTGTTTGGTTTTGATTTTTGATTAAGTCAGAGTGGACTTGTGTGGGCCTGATTGGGCTTATGGGTTTAGAGTTTTAGTAGTTAGGGTTTAAGTGGAGTTAGGGTTCAGGTTCAGTGGTCACAACCAGAGCATCTTTCCAGAGGAACCTGTTGTCAAGTGACTGTAAGATTGGGGTGTCCACATGAACTCCCTGAAAGAGGTGAAAAATGTGTAAGTTAGTGGATTCCACAACCCGTAAAGTCCAAAGAGTGCCTTCCAGTCGATGGACTGACGTAGCATTCGAAGAGCTTTATAGAAGCTGACCTCCTCCAAGCATTATGGGTACATCTTCAATGCCTGTAAATGAAAAGTTTGGACCCAGTCAAGTTGATAGGTCTTGCCATCATGAACGTTGTTGCGAGAAGCCAAAGGCTGCCCAAGGAAAATAGAAAAGAGGTTGAGCATAGCAAAGGAGAATTAAATAATAAAGAGAAAAAGAATTGAAAAAATACCTTCTCATTCGTAAGGAGGTTCATAAAATGATCGAGAATCATATCCAGTAGAAGCTGCACGTGATAATAGGGAGATAAAAAATTAGTCACTTTGATGGCATGACGAGAAGTATCGCTCAAGTCCATGAGATCAACAGGGGATGCCTTAGCAGTAGAAGGGATAGAGAGAAAGAATTGTTGTGCACTCAAAAACAAGCTAAGGAGCGTCAATATAGGCATGAACACCCCCAAGGATGGAAATAATCATGAAAGAAATCAAATCAAATCAGAAATTTGCCTCTCGATTAGCAACCACAAGGAGGGAAAGACAGTAGTCTGACGCGAGTTGTTGAACACTGCACAGTGCGCATTCAACGTTGAATACAAGACATAATGCGTTCAACACCTCCAGGAAAAAAAAAGAAATAATTTGAATTGTAGAATGCAACAATTCAAGCATTTAATGTAGACAAACGAAAAGGGAAGAAAGGAAAATAAAAGGCAACATAATTAGTAGAAATGAGGTTGACCCCCTTTTCCCAACACTTAAGAACATCATGGGCCTCATGTTCACTAATTTATGTGTCCTAAACGATGGTTCTTATGAAAAATATAGGCTATACTCGACGAAGTGGGACCAGATTGCGACAAATTGCATCCATGCATGTGCTAGTCTGCTCTAGATAATGAGCCAAATTCCTAAGCCATCCTGGGATATAAATCAAAGCAGGCAATGGTAGAGGAACCTCATTATCTAGGGTCATGCATTGCATACTAGAAACCACAACGCCATGCATTCCTATCAGTATGCATCCATGCAAAACGCAACATAAAGCATCTTGAGTGGCAGTCGGAGTTGACCCTCTCCAACATTCCTGTATATACTTTCCCACCTAAGTGTCGATTGTCTTTTCAATCTCTTTTTAAGAATTCGTCGCTCAAGTGTCGGTTATCCTTTTCAGACTTTCAGAGTGTCCGTTGTCTTTTCAATACTTTTTTAGGATTTCCTTACCCAAGTATCGGTTATCCTCTACAGACTTCCTCGCAAGAGTATTGGTTGTCTTGCAGGTTTCTTTTTTTCCTCATTACGCAACCTATGACGTTGTGTCTTTTAGTTTGACACACTTAGGCAATCCATGAGGCCATGTCTTTAGTTTGACCCCCTTAAGCAATTCCTAAGGCTGTGTCTTTTAGTTTCACCCTCTTAGGCAACCCCTGAGGTTGTGTTTTTTAGTATGACTCTCTTAAGCAACCCATGAGGTCATATCTTTAGTTTGACCCCCTTAGGCAATCCTTGAAACCGAGTCTTTTAATTTGACTCCCTCAAGCAATCCCTGAGGCTGTGTCTTTAATTTGTTTCCCTTAGGTAATTTCTGAGGCCGTGTCTTTTAGTTTGATCCTCTTAGGTAATCCCTGAGGCCGTGTCTTTAGTTTGATCCCCTTAGGCAACCTTTGAAGTCGTGTATTTAGTTTGACCCTTTATGTAACTTTGAGGTTGTGTCTTTAGTTTGACCTCCTTAGGCAATCCCTGATGCCGTGTTTTCAATTTGGCCTCCCTTAGGCAACTCTTGAGGTCGTATCTTTAGTTTAACCCCCATAAGCAATCCTTGCGGCCGTGTCTTTTAGTTTGACCTCCTTAGGCAACTCCTGAGACTGTGTCTTAAGTTTGACCCCCTTAGGCAACCCTTGAGGTTGTGTCTTTAGTTTGACATATTTAGACAACTCATGAGGTCATGTCTTTAGTTTGATCCACTTAGGAAATCTCTAAGGCTGTGTCTTTAGTTTGGTTTCCTTAGGCAATCTCTGAGGTCCTGTCTTTTAGTTTGACCTCCTTGGGCAATCATTGAAGTCGTGTCTTTAGTTTGACTCCTTTAGGAAATTCCTTAGGCTGTGTTTTTTAGTTTGACCCCCTTATGTAGTCCTTAAGGCCATGTCTTTAGTTTGATTTCCTTAGGCAATCCCTAAGGTTGTGTCTTTTAGTTTGACTTCCTTAGGTAACCCCTGAGGCCATGTCTTTTAGTTTGACCCCCTTAGGTGACCCTTGAGGCCCTGTCTCGTACATCCAAATTTCGAATGTTGGATCTTTTATCTAGCTTGATTCCTTATTCCCTAGTCAGTTCAATTCCCCTTTCCAACCTAGTGGCAGCAGGTGTTGGATCTTCTTCTTAGAAAACCCTTGGGTCATGCCACATGGAAATATCGTCATACCTTAAAGGCAGTTTCATGCTGAAACCGCCTTAAAGGAATGACAATTTGTAGATATCCCATTTTTGTCACTCCTCAACCTCCTTTGAACAAGTGCATAGCCTACCTCACCCTAGAGCCATGCCTCTCTAGCTCAAAGCCCAAGCTAACCTCTCTAGGGAATAGAATGCAAGAAAGCATGTGTTCAACGTTGGACGCTACATCCGACGCATTCTACATCAAGTGTTGACATCAGAGTAATTTATAACCCACAATCGATTTCTTGCCTTTTTAGCCCACTTGCCTTTTTGGACGACTTCTGAATTTAGTGTCGTCTCTTACCGTTCATAGAGCTTGTCATTATCCCTTGATTTTAGCAATTTGTGTCCAAGTGATTTCATGACCAAATTTGGCAAGTTTATTTTCTGAGAGTATAGAACGCTGTCCTTTTAGCGTTCCACGTAGAACGCTGTCCTTTTAGCGTTCCACGTAGAGCGCCCAATTCTGAGTATTCTACACCTGACGATTCAAGACCTCCACATCTGCAACTTTCCTTATTTGGAAGATTTTGAATTTCAAATTATTGTCTTTCTAAGTGTAACCATGCCGACAATGACTTTATGTGTGGTGCGAAAGGCCGAATGCACAAAGTCAAGCAAAGTCACGATGAAAACCCTAGCGAAAGGATGAAAAAGGGGAGTCGCCACCTAATCTACTTAAAAGGGAGATAAGGATAGTCGTATGAAATACAAATGCAATGCTCTATGCCTAAGGGATATGACACTTTGGTCACTACATGTTAGAAAATGGACAAGGATTCCTAATATGTGTGGGGAAGGTGTTAGGCACCCCCACACGTCCGAAAAATCGATCTTTTTGCCCTTATCGCTCGCATGGTGTGGCTTATGTAAGTATGCTTGACTACGTCTAAATTGCATGCTTTATTATGTCTAAAATGTATGCTCGATGCTATGCCAAATGCAAATTGCCCGACCCACTGTAGATCCACCACAGCTAGAAAGCCATCCAATGAAGCCCACCACTGAGGAAGCCTTGACAAAGTCCTCTTCCACCATAGCTAAGCCTGTAGCCGACATCACTACTCAACTTAAAAAGGTAAAGGCTGATATTTCCATTTGGGACTTGATTCACACTTCGACCGAGCACTGAGAGGCCTTCCTTCGGGTTTTCCAGGCCGCCCATGTAGCCCCCACTATAGAACCTGCAACCCTCGAGATGATGGTAGGTATTATTGCCACACCCCATGTTATCTCCTTCACGTCCCAAGAATTACCTCCAACGGGGATCAATCACAACCAACCATTATTCGTAACCGTTCAGTTTAAGAACTTCCACATTCCCCTTACTTTGGTCGATAATGGCGCAGGCGTAAACGTCTACCTCTTGTGTACAGCAAGTAAGCTCGGATTCAAAGTTGAGGATATTGTGCCAGTGGTAAAAGGGATGACGTCGTTCGATAACACGCACCATGATGCGTTAGGCCTATTGGTAATCCCTCTTGTCATCGGTCCGGCTGAGTTTGCTGTGGAATTCTACGTCGTGGATCTTGAACCTTCGTTTAATCTTCCGCTTGGGCGCCCTTGGCTCCACAAGCATCAGGTCATCCCGTCGACTCTCCATCGAATGATAAAGTTCAGCTGGGGCGATAATATCGTTACTACCATGGTTGAAAACTTTGAGAAGGAGAAGATTGATGCAGTGTCAACCTTGTCCCATCAGACTATCTCCTTTGACTCCAAGCCCTCAGATCTTCTATTTCGGGTTAATCGGTTTGAGCCGGTTAATTTCATTCCCGAATTTGAACGTGGCAGCTACCCACTTGTCCGTAGCAACCCCTCCAAGATGGTCGAGAATTTATGTCGTCGTTGGGGATATGAGAAGGGGACACCTCTTGGGAAGTACAGTCAGGGGATTGCAGAGCCTGTTGCTGTTGAGGAGCGAAGAGATCGAGTTGGACTCGGTTATGAACAGCTGTGTCAAGAAGAAAGCTCTCAAAACTTGTGGAAATCGAAGCCGAACCACTCTCCCGCTTGCACTAACTTTGTTAGTGCAGGCATTCTCAGTCCTGGGCAAAGTTCAGACTCAACGAAGCTAAAGCGAGACATCTTGTCAAGCGTAGTCGAATGCGTAAGCATCAAGGACTACTGCTCCGAAGAAGACCCAAACACCACAGTATCAGTTCCAGCCACGACAATTATAGCTCCCACTATAGTTTTAGTTCCAGCCGCAGTCATAGTTCCAGCCACCGTGGTTTCAGTTCCCACCACGGTTTCTTTTCCCACAATAGTTTCAGTTCCCACTGCAACTCCAGTTCCAACCACAGCTTTAACTCCAATCACTGTAGTATCACTTCCAGCTGTATTAGTTCCTGCAACAGTCATGATGCTAGATGTGACAGTTCCAGTTTCAACCATAACTACAGCTCCAGTCACTGTAGCAACAGTAGTTCCAGCTTCTGCATCAGTTCCCACTACGACCTCCGTCACAACAATGATCCCAGAGGCAAGTCGTGAAGCCTCCGTTGGGGATAGCAGATTCCAGCTTTCAGGTTAGTCTGTTTTGCTTGTTTCTTGAGGCTTTGGTTTCATATGTTTGTTTGATTGCCTTGCTTGTGATTGTTTGCTTACTTAGTGTGCTTTTCGCACTTTCTTTCACACATTTGCTCTGTCACTGCACACACATGCTATATATCATGCCTTTTGACGTGATGGATGTTTTCTTTTCACAATCATGATGCCATGACACTTGCACATGTTATGATCATGCCTTTTGTTTTGTTGTTTGCTTGCTTGCTTGCCTTACTTGTGTGTTTTCTTCCCCTTTCGCACTTGACATGCCTAGGAGAGTAGAGACATGTTTGTTTCCCCCTTCTAGTTAAAATAAAACACACAAACTCAGAGAACAATTAATAAGGCAAA
>JAMKQA010016828.1:0-33167 GCA_024699735.1 Posidonia australis
CCCCCCCCCCCCCCCCCCACTGCATGTTGGACCAAGTATATTTAAAATTACTTAGGGATAAATCCAATAAAAAATTACTATCAATAAAATCATTGAAGAGATTCATATCAGATGATATGGTATATCTAGTAGAATGTTCATAGGGAAATCTAACTAAATTGAAGTCTCCGCCAATAACTCACTTGGAGTTTACCCATGTGCTCAGGGAATTAAGTTCCTCGATAAATTCAGTTTTGAGTCTGTGATCACAAGGACCATAGACACCAGTAAGCCACCAGTCAAATCTATCACAGAGATTTCGAAAGTGTAAGGATAGACTATATGAGGCAGCAATACTATTAATCAAAGTCATATCTCTGTCATCCCATTCAATTAGAATCCCTCAGAGGCACCTATCGAAGGGATAAAAGACCACTAGTTTAGAATACCAGCTCCCAAAAATCTAAGAACACTGGGAGAGAAATCATCGGATTTAGTTTCACTAATTATTAGTATGTTACATTTATTAGTTTTAACAAAATTATTAATAACTCTTTTTTTCCTCTAGAGCCCAACCCTCTAATGTTCCAAGCTGAAATAATCATAAATAATTGGTGGATATAGAGAGAGGGGCAAAGCCCTCAAGCAAATCTGCATTGTTCTTTAAGTTGATCCGAGGGAGATCTTGATCTTTCCTAATAGAATCCAGGAAAAGTTTTGCCTCTACTGTATCTTTCAGTAAAATACCCAATTTCTCACAAAAATGAGTGAAATGCTCATGTGACTTCCAAGTGAGAGCATCATACACCAAATTGCTAGTATTCTCATCTGAACATGAGGTATCAAAACTAGAATTAGCTGAAATAGATTTATCAAGATGTAAATCAGTATTCAAAGAGCCTGAATTGCCAAGAGGGAGAAAAACTTATACCTGGGGCATGTATTGGAGTGACAAGGTGGGTATCTGAGGCAACTTCAGAAGGACCAGACATGTCGTCCTTCTCCAAACAATCAAATATAGCAAGCACCTTTTTAAATTTAGCCAGAGATAGATTTCTTGCTTTGATTTCAGCTTCCACAAATCTGGATGCTTCATCTGTAGACTGATTGATCCCAGGAGTGCGGCAAAGGTCATGTTCAACACCTAAATTAGGAGATGGCGTGGACAAGATGCCCGCAGAAGTTACAGAAGTAGGAATGGTGGGACTAATGGGTCTAGTCCAAACGTTTCTACCACCCTAAGGGTTCTTGTTACTCTTGCCACCCCTCCATCCCTTATTATTCTTGAATGACTTACGAGTGGGGTGAAGACCAGTAGAACCAGAAAAGGATGGTAGGGTCTTAGACGGCCAAGCAAGGAAGGAGCTCATGGTAGGGTTGGAAAGGGAGGACCTGGAAGGACAAATATCCCAGCTTCTACGATATCGAATAGGGTATACCAAGCTTCCAAAAGCAAAGAAACGACAGTCAGTGATGTCTTTACCTGGATGTACCCTGATTCGAACCCGAGAATACCCCAAAAATTTTGCAAAGTCCATAGATAGGTCAACCTTGAGTAACTCAGCAAAACCAGAAACCATATGGTGGAAGAGATCCACGTTCCAAAGATGGTGAGGGATGCCTTCTAACCTAATCCACTCCCCTTCTTCCTTGAGAGTGTGAACAGCATTGGAGTTAGGGGACCATGGGATAAAGGAGGCTGAGATCATTTGTAAGGAAGCACCATACATATTCAGAAAGTCATTTCTAACTTTGGTTGAAGGGAAGACCAGCAAAAATTTACCGGAAGAGAATGCTTGGACCTCTATTTCAGAAGCGCAAGGCCAACATGTCTTAATATGATCAATTAATATATGTTGAGTTAGCTGGGTGGAGTGGGAGGTGACTATGGCACTCCGAGAAAGGACTAATAAACGATTGCACACGGCTTCAGAAGGAAGTAAAGTTGTAGGAAGGAGAGTGGACAGACCAGCCATATTATGAGTTTGACGTATAGAATGTTGAGAGCCTGAAAAAAATGATAAATCGCTACAGAATGAGTGGGAGCTTTGCATTTGAAACAAACTCCAGTATATTTACATCGTTTTTTTTTGTATGTCCTCTAAGGCCACAATTGAAACATCTCCCAGTAGAGCGACAGAAAATTACCTTGGAGGAGGCGGATCTCATTCTGGACACCACCTTCCAACCTTCTTCGAGGTCAGAGTAAGGAAAGTGTTCGTGCGAGGAACCAAACTTGGAAAAGCAGGGTGGGGCTTTTACAAGGGAAGAGAGAGGAGCAAACTTATTCCTATTTCCCGGGATACTTGTTTCGCAAGGAATAGGAGAAGGGAGAAAAGTACGAGGCAAATGGCTGCTGTTAGATAGGATTTCTACGTCAGAGATATGGTGCGATATGCACGAATGCTCACTAAGTAGAGAGGAATGTCGAGGTATGCTCGCAGAGGAATTAAATGCCCCATGAGAGAAATTAATGTCGTGAGAGGGACACATATGGCGAGAGTTAATGCCATTGCATACGAAGCCGACTCCTAGGGAAGCTAAAAGGTCCACAGGCAGAGATCGATTAATATACTTCGAAATATGTGTAATACTGGGATTAACATAAACATCCGAACTGTTTGAAGCAGTATCCTCTAAGCAATTAATATTCTTAGAATTATGCGTAAGACTAGGATTAATTGTAATAATTGGTGGTGAATATACCGTGTAATACCACATGGAACTCGAAACGTCAGGAAAAGATGTCAGATCCCTGTTGCTCCTATCAGAGCCTTGGGTATCTAACCCAAGGGTGTTCCGACAATCGGAAAAGGGTGCGATGGTCAAATCACCATTAGTCGGGGTCAAGGAAAAGGCTAGCTCCGACGAGGGCGTAGCCCGAGAATTGGAAGAGGACAGAGAAGGCCCCTCCAGAGAAGGGAGAACAGAGATGTTGGTCGTATCACCTTTAGACGGAGTAGGAAGCAGAGACGTCTCCGATAAGATAGCACCCCCGGAACTGGAAGAGGGAGGGTTAACCCCCTCTACGGAAGGGAAGTAGAGGGAGTCAGAGAGATCTAAAATGCCGAGCTCGCCATTATTCACTACCTCCGGAGTGTAGGCACAGAACGGATCGCAGGATAGAACCCTGACGAGCCGATCGGAGAGTATATCTCTCCCCTTACTCGTAAAAATAAAGCCTGAATGGTGGGGAACGGAGATACTAGATTTAACCCAAAAAATATCAAGATCCATACCATACAGAAGAGAACAACTAGTAAGAAATCCAAAACGACGACATGGAAAAATACCAGGCATAATAAAATTGTCAAAAATCCTATCCAATCGTTTCACAAACGATTGCCCAGGAAGCAGCACCAGATCTGGTGAATATTGAAATAAGAGAAAGCGCCCTTGATCTGTCCAAAATACCCTAAATCCCCTCGCTCGAGCCTCCGAGCAAGATGATTCCGATGGGGAATCAGAAGGGATTTCAGAGGGGACAAGGGGCCTAGCAAGGAAAATCATTGATTTCCCAGGAGCACTTACCTGAGTACCGGCGACGAGGGCAGAAGGGGAATGTTTAGCATGCCTACGACGGGGAGAGCGAGACTCTGCGACCGAGTCGAAGGAAGTAGCTTTATTTAGAAGATCTCGGGAGTGAAGGGCACTGGGTTTTCTCCGACGAGATGGTCTGGAGGAACACTTTCTTTTCGACATCGAGTCGTATCAAAATGGTTACCTTGAAATATGTCAAAAATACATGTATATCATTATATTTCTGAGAAATACACATATATCACTAGCATAATGAAAATTTAACACATTTACCATTGAATTAGTTCTTGAAATAAAAATGGATAGAATATTCCTCTAAAAATAATGTAATACGATCACAATGTCCCTAACTATTGAAATCCAATAGTTACTTGTCATTTCTCTTTTTTAAAGCGTCTCTCTTATCTCCATTCTTCTTTTCCTTCCAACAATCCATCTTCTTCTCCATTCTTCTTCTCTTTCCAATAACCTATCATCTTCCTCCACTACCTAACTCAACAACGTTCTGCATTTGTAATAGATTGATGCATGATATACAAGTATTTTTGACAGTCTAAATGATATACATGTGCTTTTTAAAGATCTTAATAGCATACATATATTTTTTGCACTGAAAAGAACATAAATTAGTCATTTCATGTAAATGAATTAGATCTTAACTTGTGTTAAACCATAACTGTGATGACAATAAGACATGTATTCAATATTTACTATTCTAATGATATATGTATATTTCTTAAAATCATAATAATATACATACATTTTCAATAGATCTCAATTATATACATACAAATTCCTCAACTTTCGCTGTCCTTATAGAAGGAATACCGGAAAGTGGATGTTGCTTTCATTCATGAAGACTACGCGAGTTGATGAGCAGGGCACGCAAGGAAAGGTTCTGCCACGGTATAGAAAAGTGCTGGCATGATTGGGGTTGGACTGTTTGGGGTGGGATCAGGCACCTAGTAGGAACACCGAGTTGCATGTAGTGCTCAACAAGCATGCACACGGCACCTCCCCTCTAGCTACTTCCAGGACTTCGTTTACAAGTGAAGTATCTGTTTTATTGCTAGTGTAATACTACTTCTGTGCAAAAATGTTGTAAAATAGCTAGAATAATTCAAAGTTGCAAAGAAAGGATATCAATACATTTATTGGATTGAATCTTGAGAGCTTTAAATATTTCCATACAACATAGCCTGAAACAACAATTTTAGTTATGTGCTCCGGCAAGTCCAGAAAGGCTGTCAAAGAGAGCAGCACCAAACGTCATACCCAATTATTCCGCAAAAGCTAACCTTCAACAAATGTAGTCAGACTGTTTCGGGCTTTTGACGCTTCTGAACATTGAAGAAGACATCTACAAGACCTGTTATACCTGCAGATATCTTTTGCCCAGCTCTAACCGGGCCAACGCCTTGAGGAGTACCTGCCCAAAAATTGAGGTAACCCATTTGGGTAGAAATAGCCTTATAAAGTGGACCAATATAGAAATAGGGAGATTTTCTGGAATACAGCAATGCAAACACAATTGGTAAGGCAGAACACTATCTACAAGTTATTTTGACACGCAGTAATTCATTGGTTGAGAAGCCCCAACATACCTGTACCAATATTCTATCTTGGAAAGGGGCTTGTCCCTGACCAGCTGCTTGAGTTGGTTGCTACCCTTGAAACATCAATATCCCCATGATTCATAGATCCCCTAGCGTTCCCAACCAGAATTTAGGAGACATTGGTTTGACTTTTGAGCTTAAACTTCCAATGGAAATCTATTTTCCTCTCCAAAGTCGAAACAAACACATTTTCAAACGCCAATTTCTATCCAAACGTTGACTTCTAAAGATGACACCAAAACATGAAAACAGTAGCCATTTTGAAAGCTCACAAGAGTAAGCTGAGTGAGCTTCTAGCTAAAACGTCAGATTTTAATCCTCATGTGTAACCATATTATCTTTGACACAAGTTAAATATTACAAGTTAATCAGCGAATATTTATAATTATTGTCATTAACATTAAAACCCAAACCCAATGTCATTCTCAACGAACCCAACATCGCTGCCGCCATCGCTCGCCGCTGTCGTCGGACGAACCAAGAAATGTTGGTAGTGGTAGTCAAAGAAGAGAAGAGATGAGTAAGAAGAAAGAGGATATCTTTGTCATTTACTAATTTTTGAGTATCAAGAAGTTGAGTTAAAAAATAGAATACCAAACAATATTATAGTAGGTAGAAATCTACCTACAAAAATCTCAATTTAAAAACTCACCTAAAAAAGCTTGATTCATAAGAAGTTCTAGTCTACAAAAGGTCAAACAAAATGCAACCTTAGTGTCTACTTCATTTTGAAAGGTAACAATGAAGATTTTAGTGTCTATTAAAATAAGAGATGACAGTGAGAATAGTCAAGATTAGACATCCCTTGCAACTTAAAAGATGAGCATACATAGACAATGCCAATTATCCTCTTCAACCAGAAATGTCCAGAATAGGAGAAATTCCCTTATGTTGAAAACGTCCTTAACAAAAAGTATAGTAATAAAAATAGTAAAGCAATTAAAGTAGTATAATAAGAAAGTAAATACCAAAGCCGCATCACACCATTGAGATTCAAGAACACTACCTCGTCTGACATTAGAGGAAATATTATCTAGCTTCTTATAAGATCTTCCAAAGCAAAAGATACATTTTACAATATTACTTAAAAGTAAGTCATACTATAAATCAGCTGCTATTCGAAGTTGGTTGGAAACCTTCAAATTCATAAATCTCAAAAGAATCCATGAGAACAGCCCTAGGTAATGGGATAAGGCTCTAAGCATGAATGTCTTTAGGCCGAACAATAACCCTTGAGAAAAAATAGATCCAAGGTCCGAAGGATAACGACTTCTATATGAACCAAACTCATGAAAAAGCTCAAATTACTGTTTTCAGCCAAACAGTAACCACTTCATGGACCATGTGCCTAACTCATGAAAGCAAAGAATGTAAAATTTGAGATAGCTACCTTATGATCTTTCTTTGGTATCTGCTAATGTGGTTCAGAATATTACAACTTCAAAATCCATGGTTGATATTTTGTTGAATTTTTATGCATCTCTCTATCACGAGTAGTAGTTGGTTCCCTGCCTATTAACTCCCATCTGAGTTTTCTTTGAGATTATATTTTTCATAAAGTGGATGAAAATCTAAATTTTTTAAAAAACATCAATCAGCTTTACATTGTTTCTAGAGATAAATTTAATGATTCCCAGATAAATGTAAGGGATTTATTACCTGTCAGAATAACATCGCCTTCCAGAAGTGTCATAATTGAACTTATATGGCTGATAAGAAACGGAACTTTGAATATCATGTCCCTGGTTGAGCCCTTCTGCCTGATTTCATCATCCACCTGTCAAAAGGTTATGCTATATGAGTGATGCTAAAATTTTGTCAAATGATAATTTGTAGATTCAGCATCTGACCTTCAACCACAACTCCAGATTGTCAGGATCTGTTATCACTGACTTGGGCAGCTGCATCAAAAAAAATCACCCAGTCCTTAAGAGCTCAACAATTCAAGAATACTTGAATGGCCATATGAGAAGAAAAGGGTTCAAGCCTATATAAATAGCAATGTTGAAGCCATTACAATGGAATGCTTGCCTTAGATAGCAATAATTGGAAAATTTATAACATTGTGAGAAGAAAAGGTTTCTTACCACTGTACCTATTGGAGTGAATGTGTCCTGCCCTTTTGCCACTGTCCATGGAAGACCTGCAGACTACAAAAATGACAAATCACTAATATTTTATTAAAAAAATTAGGAGATGTGCTTCAGATAAAAAGTAGCCCCTATGTCCAAAACAAAGGCCAACAAAACCAAAATGAGAGTTAACGCAAATTGTACAGTCACGAATCCTTTTTATCTCTTTTAAAGAACAATTTTGCAGTCAAGATTGGTTGTATGAGAGATGAGACATATTCTTTCATATCTTCAATTATTTAGTTAAAGGAAATGAGGAAGTGATTCACCAGGACCACATCTGGTATGCAATAGTGAAATCACTATGAGGAAAAGGGATGAACGTTTTATTTTTCTTATATGAATTGCATTGCAAATCACATTACTTTTGAATAGAATGAAGGTAGCAGAAATTTCAACCCTACAGTTGTGGGTACATCATTAATCCCTGAGATGTTCCTGTAGGTGTTAAACTGGAACAAAGAGTAGGAAATGTTCTTCCACTTGAATTCTTGTGTATGAACAATGCCCTAGGATCTGCAAGCATATTGCATGAGTATATCCTTAAACTATGCAAAAATAAGAATAGAATAAAGTTGGAAACATCATTTCATCCTGTCTTCAACTCCAATGTACCAAACATGCCCTAAACTACTGCAAGCCTGCACATGACAAATGTTCTTGAAGCACCATGGAACAAGCTCATGGAAACAATAAGAGATCGTCGACTTTTGAATGATAGAACTTATAACCATAAATGTAGTTAATAGGTGCCGGTTCACTTGAAAACTACAGTATCATTGGTACAGTAAGACAAGAGCAAATACTGCAATTTTCTATTCCTAACAAAAATTAACTCATGGTTCCTTTCAAAAAGCAAAAACTCATGAGATAAAAGGCTTTTGTACTCTTCAAAGGAATGTGCAAGTGAAACCTGGAAACGATCACTTGTTTTCCGCCAACTTACACTTGGATGATGAGTATACCTTTTCCTTTGTAACTATCAAATTGATAGTTATCCACTTATAAAATTAATGAACTAACCTAATACATTGCTAAAAACCATCACTGAGATACATAGGGAAACATAGAAGACATGCACAGCAGAATATACAATGCTAGACTTTTAGACTAAATACAAAAGATACGATTGTTCACCTTGGCCGATGACTGGATTTCTCTTGCAGTCATATCCAAGGCAATTGCATAGCCTGCACTATTCACGAGAAGATTAAAAAAAACTCACAACAGTATTTTGGAAAGAAATAATCATATTGCAAGTAACAATTGTGAACCAGAAAACGGAAAACACCTCCAACATGGTCCATAGCAGCGGCCTCGCTAACATCGCGAGCCTTTTTCCCCATGACGACCGCCAGCTCAACCTCATGATCCAACGACTCAAGCGGGTGCGGGATCTCGATCGTCCCTCCATTCTGGAGGTACGACGAGGTGGGCTTCATGAACAGCACCGGCTCCTGCGACGCCAAGAAAGGGAATTGGATCGAAGGCCAGCAGGAACCCGAATCGGGACCAGGGGAGTAGTACCTTTGGGACGGCGTTCCCGAGTTCTTTGGCGTGGGCGGCGTAGTTCCTGCCGACGGCAATGATCTTCGTTCCGATGCTCAGAAGCTTCTGGGGGGTCGATGCTGAAGCCATGAAGGCGGGGTACCTGTATTTCGCGGCGCCGGAGACCGGGGGAGTGGACGACGGCAATATATGCAGGCGCAGCATCTGTGCACGACTTGACAACTCTTTTTTATTGAAATGTTTGTTTTTCTTCCGAAAGTTGGAATTTAGAATTACCTTTTCTCTCCTCATCTTAGCTGATGTCTTTTCTTTTTTTTTTAATATATATTTTTTCTCTCCACAGTCATTAAAATTCGAACCTAAAAACAAACACTCCTTTGATCAATTACATCATAATAGTTAGTTAATATCTTATTGTGTTGTAAGAAATATTCATTTGGATTCGGAACTGACGATACACCCACTCCACTGTTAGGCGGGAGAGAGAAACACACACCTCTAAGTTTGCTTACTTTTAAGTTGATTCGTAACTGTAATTCAAAAGTGAAATGAGACATCTCTGTTTTGGAACAATTAGTTCGCAACAAACTTGTTAGGCTTTCCATTGGCTTCCTTCAACACATGATATCTTTACTGTTAAAGCAGCTTATAGTATCTACAATGATGGGGGTCTTCGTAATGTTTTTTATAAAAGTATAAGGGAGAATTCTACACCATTAAAGGTTAAGCTTTTCTCTTGCCTAGTGGTTAAGAACAAGAACTTAACCAAAGAAAACCTATTAAAAAGAGCTTGACTTGGTTCTCCATTGTGTACATTTTGCTCATTATATATTGAAAATAATATTCATTTGTTTCTTAATTGCTCATTTGCAAAGAAGATTTGGGAATTCTTTTTGGTCTCAGACCTGTACCCTGACTATTTCTCTGTTGGGGATTTATTTTTATCTGCTCCTCAACTCAAGTTTTATTTACCTTCTTCTGGGTGGACTTTGCTTCTCCAGATCTCTGGTTGATTTGGAAAGAAAGGAATAGTAGGATTTTTCACAATGTTTGTAAACCATGCTTTATGATCATTAATGATATTATCTCTTTGATGAAATTTTGAGTGGAAAATCTTGTATCAGGGTTTGAAAAGGAGGAAATGTTGCAGTTTGTCTCTGCAATGGCTACACAACCCGTGGAGCCTGCCTTTGCTTCTTCTATTCCCTCCTCATCAGGACTTTCCTCTTTAAATGAACCATCAGGAGATGAATCCTACAATGCCATGCAAGAGTAATGACGACCTTATGTTGGTGAATTGTCAAAAAAAAAATTTGATGTAATACTTTAATGATTCCACTTTGGGGGGCAATTTCGAAGACTGTTATTGACAGTTATGTCTGCGGTATTGTAATATTTATACTTTAGATGTTGTATTCTATGACATTTAAGTCGATTATATACTATCTATCTCAACCGTTAACAAAAAAACAAACTTGTTAGGCTTTTCCAGGAGAGTAGATTAGTGTTTTTTTTTTTTTTTGGGTTTATGGAAAATCGAAGGTTTAATCTTTTTATGGTCTATTCTTGTGCATTTTTTTTATCTCTCGTGATACAATATCCACCCCACCTTCAGATTAGAGGTGCTCCATTGACTCGTGCTTAAGATCTTATAACTTGTAAGATATTAAAATCCATCTTTTCCTCATTATCATACACCACTTTTACAAGTGTGCTCTAACACATTTCTGCACGCAAATGGAAAAGAAACAACTGAAGAGTTCTCCCAATACTTTGTTATCAGTAACTAATTCGAATTTTAGTTTCTTTGCAAAGGAGAAGATACGTAACTAATTGAAAATTCATAATCAATGTACATGGACGCCTGACTCGATACATTAAATTTATTTTCAATTCTTATCAATATTTACCCTTGCTCTCTTATGAACAATTCTAAATAATTGGATATATTTTATTACACATAACTTATATATTTTAGATTTGATGTACTTTTATAAATTTTTAAAAAAAAATAAATAGGTTAAAGAACCATTGGAAAGTCTACATTTGCACAATCATATTGCACCATTAGTTTCATCTGAAAGTTTTTTTTTTGGCAAACGTATGCAAACTATTAATTAATATGTCTAAATCATGCTTATCAATCTCAATAAATATTTATAAGATAACTGGGGCTGTGGAATACATTTGGAATTGTATATATCTTCTAAATTTCTAATAAAATGTGCGGAGCATGTGTGCAACACTAGTAATATCATAATTCTAATTAAATGCGTGTTGCTCATGCCCGATGAGTCACTTATCATGCCATAACTTTAGCACATGTTTTGCATTTGCAGAGAAAACGAAAATGACGTTTCCTGCTTCATTCATGTGAAAGTACATACATACAAGCATAATTGTAATCCCATGCATCCTTGATATCATCCCATTTGTGGCCGTCTATCGAATCTTTTAAATTACCTATGAATCGTCCCCAGAATGTAGAAACTGTTTTTTTTCTTCCTTTCTGAAATGAAGAAATGTAGAAACTGTTGGGAGTGTACTTTGTTGTGGCTAATACATCGGCTGCCATGTTACTTTGTATGTAAAAAAAGAAGCTCTGGTTTTTCAATCAGTAGCTTCCACTCCGTGCAAAATCTAGCAACAGTTGCACCATCTACCACTCTGTGATCAGCTCCGACGGCGACCTGTCAAAAGAAAGTTAATGTTTCAGGAATCAAAATTTCTATTTCTCAAGGCATAATTGGAAAAATTAATCTTACATGCTTGCAAATATGATGTTTTCCTGAAACTTTTTTTAAACAACACTAGGATGTTTAGATTACAGAAAATATATAATATGAAAACACGTATGAAATATGTCACGTATGAAATACGTCACGTATGAAAACACAATCATGTAACAGTTTGGGGACAAATGCACGTAACTTAAGGTTGTTCATGCAAAAAATGAAAATACTATCCATAGATGTGGGAATACCAAAAGAATTATATACATAAACAACTCTCATGTTTTTTTTGGGAATATAACCAAGTCTCATGTAAGCCTAATGACTGCTTAGTATTGCCAATAGTAACTTACATTTGCTACAGAAGCAGGATATACGGTTCCATCGTCTTCATAACGAGGAAGCTTTTGAATTCGGCCAATTGCAATTATGGCAACCTCAGGCAAGTTTATAAGTGGACAACCGAACTTTCCACCAACTGCACCAATATTGCTTAGAGTTATTGTTCCACCTGAAATATCCTCAGTGCTCAATTTGTTATTTAATGCCAACTGTTGTAACCGTGACAATTCCCTCGTGATCTGGATAAAAATAAACAAGTTTAGCATAAACTTAGGCACAACAAGATAGAGAGTGATACAAAGAGTTCAACTTGACATAATAAATGAATATAATGGTTCTTTTTGCACTTGGGAAATCAGGAAAAGCTCTCTTAACGCATGGCTACATTCTCTGGTAGGACTAATGATGACAATGGATAGTTTTAGTTATTATGATATTCAAGAAGATCATGGCCGCTAGGAATATGAGGTTGAAAAGGAAGAAAGTATGATTAATAATGATGTGAACCGCAGGCTTTTTTTTTGTGGTTCCTCATGTAAGACAATGGAACCAGAAACAAATGCCCCCTACAATAACTGCTGCTAACCAGATGCAGAAGCTGGAATGCTACCAGTTTCTCAAAAGAATTAAAACCTAGGGAATGCAAGCTTCCCAGGACATTAGTTTCTAACGAGAACAGAAGTTTCTCCAAGGAGTCAAAAACTATAAGTTGGAATCAGTTACCATTCATTTCCTCGAAAGGCCACAATCCCTTTTTTTGCTGGACTTAGCTCCATGATGAAAAGATTGTGGCAATGTGACACCGTAAGTTTACTTCTATTCTGGATAATCAGAAAATCCGAGACAGGTATACAAGGAGGACTCACATTGCTACTAGGCAGTAGTATCACAGACGCACCATGGATTGGGTCAGGCAGTGTAGGAGCTTCAATTTAGGCCATGAAAAATTCCCAACACTCTCCCACATGTGCAGCTTGTATGACCTTCAATGCGCCACGTAGCAATTGGACTAGAGTTTGCCTACAGATAGACATGCTTTAATACCATGATGAAATTTAATGGCCTTCTCGTAATCAAATCCCAAGTACTTAGGTGAGAGATAGTGAACCACAGTTATATATTAACTGTTGACTGTATTAAAGCTTGGGAACCCGGATGGCAGCAGCGAACTCATTATCTAAACGGAGTAGATCCAAGAGCGGGAATACAAGGAGAAGGAATTATTGAGTGAGAAAGGTGCAGGTTGTCCTTTTGTAGATGAGGGGAGCATCCAACACCAATTCCACTGAGTGTTGCAACAGAGGGATTGGAAGACAGTGCCACCAGGCAGATGGTTGGAGTGAAAAGGAATGGGAAAGGAAACAAGAATGACAATAGCATTAGCATAACCTCCTCCGCTCCACACTTATCGCCGTCCTATCCTCCTTTCCTCGTTCCCTCCCACAGTGCTTCCCTCACCCCCCATTGTGAAATTCTCTCCTCTACTGTTCACATCGCCACCAGCATGACCCTCGCAAGAGCTTTATAAAAACTTTAGAAAACCCTTAACCATAGTCTTAAATACTGAAACTAAACTAACAAAAGTACGAAGATTGAAATAAAAATAAGTACGAAACTTAAACTAAAACTAAAAATAAAAAAACTAAAACATTACAAATAAAAAAAATCGATATTACCATATAAAAAAGATATTAAAGTGCGAAACTAAAACTAACACGTTACGAATAAAAAAAAATTGAAATTACCATATAAAATAGAATATTAATGTGATTCAGTTACCATAAAAATCAATCAGTAAATAAAAATAGAGAGAAAATGAAATTCACAAAACTACCATTACAAAATAAATAATTTTGCTAATTCAAAATTTAGATTTAATCTAAAATATGGGATGTGTTATTAACGATGGATGATAAAGAACCTTAGATAGCAAAAGTAAGGATGGACCTCATCTGATAAGTAGCCTATATATAGAGAGAGAGAGAGAGAGTCATTATTTAGTAAAGTTTGGCCTCATTTTTGTGTGTAAGACCCATAATCCTAGCCATTAATTTTGAATTTATTGTTCAAATCCTAACCATCCAAAAAAAAACTTTGAAAACAACAAAGATACTTTAATAAATAGGAACAATTTTCAAAACCTCATGAGTTACTCCTCATTTATTACGTTTTAAGCAAAAAAAAAAAAAAAAGTGAATCAAAATAAATAAACATCAAAGCTCAAAACTCCTCATTTATATCTCTCTCTCCTAGGTTCCACACCCTCTTCTCCTCCCTCTACTACATCTCCTAGAATCAGAACTTCTCATCTCCTCTTTCCTTCTCCTTCTCCTTCTGATCTCTTCTCTTGCTCCTACCCATGGCTGCCATATCCGATATTGAGAGTCAGAGCTTCTCATCTCCTCTTTCATAAGATAGGTCATTTTATGCTTCTCCATTTATTTAACTTTTTTTTTCTTGTTTTGTTGTTGTTGGATGATCATATGGTTATGAAAATGGTAAAAAAAAGTGAGAAGAAAAGAAACACAAAAGAGGAAAAATGTCGTCTAGCGACATCAAAGGCTTCTATCGCCAAAGAAAGGCCAATGGTTCTAATGGAGTTGTCAAGCATTTTTCTTCTTCTTCTTCCAACAAGAAGAAAAACTCACCATCAAAGACTGTCTGTGGCCGTAGCACCACCACGCTCGCCGGCCCTGATCTAGTCCAATCATGTATGTCCGGATTTGTTCATCTTTCTCTTTGTTCTATTGCCAATGATGGTGAGGATGTAAGAGTTTTGGGTATTTATGATTGACTGCTTACTAATGGGATGCTTTTCTCTTTTGTTTTGTAAAAAAACAAAAAAAAAGATCATATGGTTATGTCTTTGGAGAACTTGATTTGTTTTTTCTTTCAAACTGAGATGCCATTGTGATGATGCCATTGTGCTATACTCGGGACAACTTTGTTTGTATTGAAAAGTTGCTTATGTCATGGAGCTATGTAATTTTGTTGTAAATCATTCAATTTAAGATTATTGTTTACATGTTACATAAATAGAAAAAAAAGATTACTTATTTGTTGTTAATTACTAAATTAAATTTAAATTCCTTACAATAGAAACATTTAGAAATGTTTACAATAAGAACTTGTTACGTATCTGAATTTGTAACTGATTTTTAACTTGTTAATTCATAAATACAAACAGTTATCTTTGTTACGTTAACTAATCAAAACTAAAGTTTCCGTCGAAATTCTACATTCGCTTTTTTTGAAATATGAAATTTTATAATCTTTAAGACTAATAATATGTGATCTCTGATTAATATGTTAGTTAGAAATTGCATAACCATGTTTAACAGTCAATAATTTTTTATTGGTTTTATTGTTACGATAACTATTAATAAATACTAAATTCATTATAATGAAACAACTACTTTCATGACTTCAAAAACAAGTAGTACGATAACTATTAATAAATAATAAATTCGTTATAATGAAACGACCACTTGTCAATGAATTACTTGCATGACAACTCATATTTCAAAATGGTATACATGCCAACATCTAATGTTAATATGTCCACATTAACTAACTTAGCAGTTATTATGTTGTTATTAAATGTAAACAATAATTGTCTACATTGTAACATTCACAATAATTCCACATGTGTAAAAGAAACAGTCTTTGTCAAAACCAAGGCCAATAACTTGGGCCACAAAAAAAATATTAGCCATATGAAAGAGAAACAGCCTTTCTTCATCAAAACCAAGGCCATTAACTTAAGTCACGAAAAAAGTATTGCTGATTCATCAATACATGCAATTAAACGTATCCACAAATCTCAAATACTAAAACTAAAACAATAAAGCGTAGTAACATTGAAAATAAAATAGGAAAAAGTAGTAAATCAAAAACTAAAATAAGAAAAAAAAATGTAACACTAATAAAACAAAGAAGTGTGAAGCTGAAATTAAAACTAAAAAACAAAAATGTTACGAATAAAAAAAGCTAGAATTCTATTGGAACACGAAAACATAATCAGTAGAAAAACAATTATTATAAGGTTATAAGTTCAAACTTTATTAGCAATGTCTATAATTAGATTTCAATTTAATATAGTTATTATGTTGTCATGTAAGCCATAAATATCTATCACCACCACTATTATCATTGATATTTTTGTAAGTATGTTGATGAGACTACTTGCATGACAACCTATGTTTCAAATTGATATAAATATCCACATCTAATGTTAATATGTCCACATTAATTAACTTAGCAGTTATTATGTTGTTATTAAATGTAAACAATAAATGTCCACATTGTAACAGTAACATATAGAGTATTAATATGTGTGAAATGTCAAAAGACACCCATAAATCTTCCAACAATAACACTTGTTGGAAACATAAGTGTAGTAGATATCAAGTCATTTAACATGTAACATGTGTTTTGTCCAACATGTAACAGTAACACTTCATGATTACGAGTGCAAGCATCCAACGTCTACTTTATTGAGAAAATAAATATAACTAGCTACATCACTTGAGACAATGTACAAATAGTATATATGTCGGTGAGACTACTTGTATGACAACCCATGTTTAAAAATGGTATAAATGCCCACATTTAATGTTAATATGTCCACATTAATTAACTTAGCAGTTATTATGTTGTTATTAAATGTAAACAATAAATGTCTACATTGTAACATTCACAATAATTGCACATGTGAAAAAGAAACAATCTACGTTAAAACCAAGCTCATTAACTTAGGCCACACAAAAAAGTATTAGTCATGTAAAAGAGAAGCAGTCTTTCTTCATCAAAACCAAGGCTACTAACTTAGGTCACGAAAAAAGTATTGCTGATTCAATAATACATGCAATTAAACATATTCAAAAATCTCAAATACTAAAACTAAAACAGTAAAGCATAGTAATACTGAAACTAAAATAGGAAAAAGTAAAAAATCAAAAACTAAAATAAGAAAAAAAATGTAACACTAAAAAAAAGAAGAAGTGTGAAGTTGAAACTGAAACTAAAACTACAAAATAAAAATATCACGAATAAAAAAAACTAGGATTTCTATTGGAACACAAAAAATGATCAGTAAAAAAACAATTATTATAAGGTCATAAGTTTCAACTTTATTAGCAATGATTATAATTAGATTTCAATTTAATATATTTATTATGTTGTCATGTGAGCGATAGATATCTATCACTATTACTATTATCATTGATATTTTTGTAAATATGTTGGTGAGACCACTTGCATGACAACCAATGTTTCAAAATGGTATAAATGCCTACATCTAATGTTAATATGTCCACATTAACTAACTTAATAGTTATTACGTTATTAAATATAAACAATAAATGTCCACATTGTAACAGTAATATATAGAGTTTTAATATGTGTGGAATATCAAAAGACATGCATGAATCTTCCAACAGTAACACTTGTTGAGAACATAAGTGCAATAGATATCAAGTCATTTAACATGTAACACGTGTTTTGTCCAACATGTAACAGTAACACTTCATAATTACGAGTGCAAACATCCAACGTACTTTATTGAAAAAATAAATATAATCAGCTACATCACTTGAGACAATGTGCAAATCTACATTAAATCCAAGAAAAAATAAATCTACAATAATAAACAATTCTTTATACATCAATACAACCAACAACACATGCAAAAAAAAAATTAAAAACAGAAACAAATCTAAGCCATTCAAAAGAAAATGGACAGTAGTAGATGATGGACCTCACATTCTAAAAATGAGGTCGGACCGCATCTGATAATTTACCTATATATATATATATAGGATTGGGATCAGGTACACTTTACCTCAAAATACTTCTTAAATGAGACTTCATCGTAGCCATTCATCTTACCTTCACATATCTTAAAAAACTCACAAAACAACTATACATGAGATAAGTGGTATTACCTTTTTGAATTGGAAAAGACAAACAAATGATTTCCCAAAAAGTATCACACACACACACACTTTCTCTCTCTTTGTGTTTTGCGATTAACTTATGGAGAGAATCTCTCTTTCTCTCTCTCTTTCTCTCTCTCTTTCTCTTTCTTTCCATAAATTAATCTCAAAATACAAAGAGAGAGAATCATTCCATAAGTTAATCTCAAAATACAAAGAGAGTTAATCTCTCTCTCTCTCTTTCTCTCTCTTTCTCTCTCTTTGTATTTTGAGATTAACTTATGGATAGTCCTTCCAACATACTAGGCCATAATTCATCTTAATATACGTGATTAAGGATATAAATGAATCTGATCAACAATGAACCATTTAACTTAAATTATTCAAATTAGATAATTTTAGATCTATATCCAATCTAACTTCAGTTTAAACTCAAGCCAACCTAATCCACAAACTTCGGATTGAGTCAAGTCAATTTTTAGGTTTTATATATACTAATTAAGAACTAAGGATTATATTTCTAACATATCGTATAAAAATATACAATACAAATAACAAACATAAAATAGTGAACAATCTAATTAAATTATAGATAAAAACATGATTTCTCATTGTAAACAACACGTAAGTTCAAATTTTCCATTTTTTTTTATCTTATGTTTACGTTTCAGAAAAAAGTTTTTGTTTGAAGATTTTTGTTTAAAAAAACATCATTCAAATGATGTTCTACAATTGAATGAAAGAATTTTTCATGAAAAAAAAGTTTTTGTTTCATGAAAATAAAGTTTTTGTTTCATGAAAATAAAGTTTTTCATGAATAAAAGTTTTTAAATTAGAATGTTGAAAACCTAACTACTCTCTTAAATGTTGAATAACAACTTCGAATACATTATTTTGAATTAGAGTACAAAACTGAAAAAATGTATCCAACTTAAATCCACCTGCTCCCAATCCTATATATGCAGAAAACATTTAAAATGAATATCTTAAAATGAAAACTTTTAAAAGGAAAATATTTTTCCATAAAATGAAAACTTCTTTTTATGAAAAACATTTTTTTCATGAAAAACTCTTTCATTAGAGAACATGAATATATTGAAAAATGTGTAAAACTCTTAGTATTCCCAAAATCATTGGTAACCGAACTAATTATTACTATCAATAACAACAATTAATTAATTATAGTCTTTCTCTCATTATCCTCCAAAAGATAAGACCACTATTAAGTCAATATAACATGAAATAGTAATAGTATTTTGTTTTTAAATTTCTCTTTGAAAACTTAATGACTCACTTGAATGTTGAATGAAACAAATAAGTTACAATGTAACTGTAAAATAATGACATATTAATAAAATAAGATGAAGAATAACAATGAAAAGAGATGAAAAACAAGTTAAGGAACATTACTTAAATGATTGTTCTTCATGATACGAGTGCAAGCATCCAACGTCTACTTGTATGTTTTGTCCAACATGTAACAGTAACACTTCATGATTACGAGTACAAGCATCCAACGTCTACTTTATTGGAAAAATAAATATGATCAGCTACAACACTTAGGACAATGTGCAAATCTACATCAAATCCAAGAAAAAGTAAATCTGTAGTAATAAACAATTCTTTATACATCAATACGACAAACAACACATGCAAAAAAAATATTAAAAACAGAAACAAATTTAAGCCATTTAAATGAAAATGGATACTAGTAGATGATGGGCTTCACATTCTAAAAATGAGGCCGAACCGCATCTGATAATTTGCCTATATATATATATATATATAAACTATTAGATGAGGTTTATTCTTACTTTTCCTATCTAAGGCCCTTCATCATCTACCATTAATTTTAGATCTTACGTCGTAAATGTAAATTTCATTTAAATGTTTTTTTTTGGCAACTACATTGGTGACTCATCATTTAACCATTTTTTCCCTTAAATTAAGGACGTTATTGAGTTTGTTTTTGACGTAATAGTTGTGATTCACAACTGTTTGCCAAGTGATAGCGAATGATCGATGGTGGCAGTGATAAATCTGTAATGGTGCCTGATAATGATTAAAGGAAGAAGAGCCGACAGAGACCTTAGGAGATCTCCACCTCCTTTAGTCGACAATAGAAATAAGGAAAGAGAAGGCCGATGGCTATGGAGAGGGGAAGACTTAACGATGGCTGCAGGGTCTAGGAGGAGGCTAACAATGTGCTACAAGATCCGCCAGCCCCTGATGAAAGGAGATTGGACCGAAAAGAGGGAAGAGAAGAAGGAAGGAACTGATGATGTGAAAGGAAAGAAGAGGAAATGACCTCAATGGGAAGGAAGGTCAAAGACGACGACACTGGCAATGGGGCTGGCCAATAGCAAGTGTGCTATTACAACATAAGCAGGTAGGGACTGGCAATGAGTGTGCGTGTCTCTTTCTTTCCTCTTTTCTTTCCCTTTTTTTTGTTTTCTTTGATGGATCCTTAAAACCTAAACTCTAGTACCATGTGAAGGCTAGAGGGAAAATTATTGATCTCTGTTATTAATTAATGATTAAGGAGTACATATATATAAGGTTTACTAAATACCCAATATAAATAGATATCTAATAACCCAATAAGCTACTACTATCTAATAAGACTCTAATAATAATAATAATATAAACATAACTCTTAACACTGTATAATACCTAAACTTGGCGGGACACGAGTTGAACCCTAAATATCATAGTGGATCAGCTCAAAAGTACACTCACTGCAAAAACTAGATGGATAACGATAAGTAGCACAATAATACTTGTCTAACTAACACAACTCACACTCAAAAGACTCGATAGACAACTACAACAAAGCTTGTTGAAGCTTTCGAAAAGATAGATGACCTAAACGATAATGTTACAAAAAGGACTCCTACAAAGAGATGGAAGACACAAGTCCCTTGGGAATCTTGTCGCGTACTAGGATGTAAGGCCACAACCACACTCACAACCCAAACAAATCCCCTTCCCCGTCAATATAGTGATACAGGAAAAAGGTCACATAATAGAATAAAACTTTGATAATATTACTAATAGAAAGCAAATTGACAAGAAAATAAAGGACTTTGTCAAATTGAAGGTTTGAAGAGGCATGAACAACTCCTTCACCAGTAACTTGACATAACCTACCATCAGTAATGGACACAAAAGAAATATTTGATAGTTGTTTAAGAGGAATGAAAGGATCACAGGTACCTAACATGAAAGTGGATGCTTCAAAGTTTATAACCTAAGAACTTCTTTAGAGCCAAATTATCCCAACATCGATCAGACGTATGGTTGATGCAGCCACAATGGTCATACTTCTAAGTATCACGTCCTCCCCTAAATTGCAACTTCTCCCCCAACCACAACCATGAGCAGTTATCACCATAACAAATTGATTAGAGGGAGCAGACGAATTACTAGTGGAAACACATAAAACCTGATTAAATGAATATAACAAGGAGGGAATAATATATACACCAAGAACATGACCATGAATCAAAACCGCAACATTAAGACGTAATCTAGAAAGGAACTTGGCCATTGTCAAACCATCTCAGTACTCTTTGAGGGTCTTTGAATCAGTGACAATGAACTAATGGACGTCCAACTCATCTATAAGAGCACGGAGAGGAGTGTAATACTCTTGAATAGTCCGATCTCCGTACTGTAGGGAGAACTTCTCATATTTATCAAAAACCTTGAAAATGTTCTTCTCATGATCATACATTTCCTTCAAGGTGTTAAAAACATCACATGAAAAGCAATGCTTTATTTGATATTGTTAACCAACCAAAAGGTATCCCCATTGTCAGTACTCTGTAGCAAGCTAGTCTTCACAAGTTGGATTCTTTAGAAAGGGGGGATTGTCGATAATGTGTTTTACTTTGCGATGCGCTCCCAAAAATACTATAAACGCCATCATTCACAAGAGATTATTTTATCCATTTAACTTTATTATTGTATCACTCAAACTACGAAGTCACGCATCACCAGAGAAGGAAAAGGAGGCCATTTTTTACTCCAACAATGTCAAAAAACACTAGCAAAGGCAAGAATTGGCACAAACATCCATTAATCAGCACATAAACAAACCATACAAGGTCTGAACAGTCGTAGTTAAGGCACACAACAGCCCCACAACAACACATAACAGCCTAACACATCTCCCCAACTAACAAGAAGGCTGCAACTACCGTTGAAAAGGGATGACATCACCGCCAAACAGCCTAAAGGTTAAAGTAGGAGCCGGTACACGTGCGAAGAGAGGGAGGAGGGGCCGATGGATGGCCTAGAGGGTGGAGCAAGGGCCGTCGATGGTGCTAGAGGCCGACGGTGGTGCAAGTGGCCGACAGAAAAGTGGTGGTTGATAGTGGTGGTGGGAGGGTCTAGAGAAAATTAGGGTTAAACTCTTGATACCATGTTAGATGATAAAAGAATTTTGATTAATTTACAAAAAGAGGGTTTACAAGTCTATTTATAAGAGATATAATAACTAATAGTAAATGGATATCTATTTAACCATATACCCTAAATAACCTAAATAACACCTCTAATATATATAATAATTCCTTTTAGGATTAGAATATCAGATAAGTGTTAATTTTCTTATAATTTTTTTGGAACGTGATATTAGTGATACTAGTGTTTCAGATCTATCTCCTTGTCTTCCTCTTCTTTGGCTCATATTCTTCTCCTTTACATATTAGCTATCTTCCTTCTCATTTTCCTCTTTTGTCTGCATCATGATACAGACCTATGCTTACATGATTGATTTTCCAGATAGAAAGACAAGACCACTACCTAAATACGTGCACAGAAATGCTGTAAATCATTTATACCAACCATGGTTCCAAACTTCGGTTAGTGACACTGAAATATCGCTGAAACATCTTGACACAAAAGTTACTGGTAAATTGCAATACCATCGTTGGTTTGCTAACACAGCTTTGATTTGCCTCTTTGACACCCTTTGTCTTCTCATCCTCATTCTTGATGTGTTTTTTGTACCAACTAGTCTCATCTTATAGGCCATCAAGACAAGAATTCCTGATTACATCAAATATTTAAATTTGACTTTTAAGTGATTAAGGATCAGTCTTTTTTAAGGAAAGGATTAATATGTTCTGACGAGGCTCCCATGGCAAATAAGAAGTAAAACACAACAATTATCTGTGTGATCATCAACTGGTGAGAACTGTTCTAATACTGACTACAGAGATTCCATTAACCATTAGACAATTAACTGAAGCCATTGATCCACACCAAGAAAGAAAATCACTCAGGTGAACAACATTTTTATTAATGTCTAAGGCTCTATGCCATCAAGTAGATTCAAGGTTTCAAGGTGTAGGCACCTTACTTGCATTGCTAAAAGTGGTAAATACATAACTAAAATACATTAAGGTAACTTATATGCTGATACTTGAATGCATCCATTTCAAAACTAAAAATGAAAAGGAACAGCAATACCATATATGGGGAAAAAACAAGCAAGAAACAGTGCTAACCTCCAATATGGACAATGACTGAACCTTCTTTATATTTGGTACTACTAAACCATATGGAGTGGCCATGGCAATCCCAACATTATGAGATCCTGTAAAACAGATGAGCATGTTCATTTTTATACTAAATTAGAAATGCAATATGAAAATTCAAAAATCCAAATAAATAAGCACAATCTCCATCAGATTCCATAAAAGGCTTTCTACTTTACATTGGAGAGATAACATTCATAAGGAATATCCAACCAGAAAGCTCAAATCCCTAGAATGCCTTCATGCAAATAGAAACAGTTATATACATAAAATGAATCTAATATAGGATGCAATTTGCTTAGATGATCATACCTTTAAGGATAAGTTCAGTTGATTCTTCTCTGAACGAACCATTTAGCATGGGGTATTTATTCAACGCCATGGAGAGTGACTTTATTAAGAAAGGAAGATATGTATGCTTGACATTAGGGTCAGTGTTTCCTTCTTGGAAAGCTACTTTAAGTTCAACAAGAGCATTGCAATTAATCTCCTCTACATAATGAAAATGTGGAACTTTTGCAGCCATAGTCATTGATTTGACCATGGACCTATAGAATCCCCTGAAAAGAGAATTAAAAAATAAGTATATTAAATAGTAATGGATATACCTCACATGCATATTAAGTATAATGTATGGGAGAATATCTTGTTTTGCATGTCCAGCCAAGGAAGATTAACTGAGAATAAAGAATTCAAGGAAAAAAACAAGGATTGAGAATTACGAGTTCACGATCTTCATCTAGGTGTATCGTCCTTCTCGTTCTATATTTTCTCTAAAATCAGAGTAATTTAGAATTTCTGTGACCTATTCACAGCTTTTATTATATAATTTTCTCAATCATAGAATTTACAGAGCAAGGCAACAACACACCCTTACTATTTGACTTTCGAGCAAGCCAATAAAGTCCCATATAAAAACAAGTATGAATAGCCATGTCCACCAAGGAAGATTAACTTAACACTTCAAGAAAAAAGCAAGTACTGAGAATAATGAATTCACGATCTTCATCTCGGTGTATTGTCTTTTTCATTCACTGCTTTCTCTAATATAAGAGTAATTTAGAATTTCTGTGATCTTTTCAAAGATTTTATTATATATTTTTCTCAATTATAGAATTTAGGGCAAGGCTACAACAACACACCCTTACCATTTGACTTTTGAGCAAGCAATAAAGTCCCATATAAAAGAAAATATCATTAGAGGTGTTATTTAGGTTATATAGGGTATATGGGTAAATGGGTATTCATTTACCATTAGTTATTATAGTCTCTTGTAAATAGACTAGTAAACCCTCTTTTTGCAAATTAATCAAAATTCTTTTATCATCTAACATGACCCTAATCCCCACCCCCAACCACCACTTTTCCGCCAACCACCAGCACTACAAACGGCAACCCCTACTCCTCCTTGCAGCCTTATTGCTAGTCAAGGAGATGTGCTAGGCTACTACGTGTTGTTGTGGGGCTATTATGTGCCCTAATTGTGGCTGTTCAGACCGTGTTTGATCTATTTATGTGCTAATTTAGGGGGTGTTCGTGCCTATTCCTACCTTTGCTCATGTTTCTGACATTGTTGGAGTAAAAAAATGGCCTCCTTTTCCATTGATAATGCGTGGCTTTGTAATCTAAGTGGTACAATAATAAAGTTAAATGGACAAAATTATCTCTTGTGGGTGAAGGCATTTATAATATTTCTGGAAGTCCATCGCAAAGTAAAACACATGACTAATGATCCCCCCTCTCTGAAAGACCCTACTTATGAAGATGGCTTGCTACAAACTATGGGGTTACCTCTTAGTTGGTCAACAGTATGGAATCAAGCATGATGTAATGTTTTTATCACCTTGAAGGAAACGTATAGTCATGAGAAGAATATTTCTAGGATTTTTGAAATATATGAGAAATTCTTCTCTCTACAATAGGGAGATTGAACTATTCAAGAGTACTACACATCTCTTCGTACTTTTGTGAATGAATTGGACATCCATCATGTAAAGACCCTCAAAGAGTACTGGGATGGTTTAACAGTGGTCAAGTTCCTTTTTAGACTACATCCTAATGTCGCAGCTCATATTTGTAGTCATATTCTTGGTGCAAATATTATTCCCTCCTTGTCATCTACATTTGCTAAGGCTATACGTGTCTCCATTGGCACTTTTTATGCTTCCTCGTATCAATCTGTTATGGTTACATCTACTCGTGGTCATGATCGTGGCCAGAGGAGAGGTTGCAATTCAAGGGGAGGACGTGATACTCTGAAGTGCAACCAATGGCAGTGCCACATTAAGGCCATTCAAGGCACGTGTCTTTGGTGGAATTTTATAAAAAAAATCCCCATCCACACGTGTAGTTTATAAAAGATAGGATTAGGGATTTAACCATTTAGGACATGGACTACACCATCGCACGACACAGTCAAGCCATTTCTATCCACACGATGCAACCAAGCCATCCCCATTTGTCAGTCTCCCCCCATCCCCGACGGCCTCATCCCAAGGCCCAAATGACTCTGACTAGTTCCCCAATGACTCCGCACAATCCCATCCTTAATGGCTCGACTGGCCCGACCTCAAGTCCTCAAAGACCTGAACAACTCTGCCCACGACCCATCCCAGACAGCCCGAACCCAAACAATTCTCACCAGTCCTTGAACAACTTCGCCTCTAGATTCTAGTCTCCCCTAATGCTCCCACTGCGAGTGTCAACCTTAGTCCCCCAAAAGGCGATAGCCCTTCGTCGGTCTCAACCAATTGACCCGACTCAACCATTTGCAACCTTGCAAGTAAGGTTGCCTAAAATCTGAGTGCTTGTGTTTAGTAGATAGTATTTTAATTTTTTTAGCAATTAACTAGTTGACTATGACATTGTGTTTAGCAATTAGCAATTCAACATTCTTATTTCTTGTTTAGTTCTTTTTAAACATATGTTTATGAATTATAACTGTGTTTAACAACTATATTTTTTATGTTAGCAATTAACATTCTTGTTTCTTGTTTTTTAGCATATGTTTATGGCTTTATGTTAGTAACTATATTGGGCATTATACTTTATATAGTGTCCTGTGTCATGAAAAATCCTGACTCCGCCACTAAATGCAACCACTATGACCGCACTAACCATACGTGTAATCGATGCTGGGATAAATTTGACAGGCCAAACTGGACTCAGAATGTGACTACAAATACTGTAGTCGATGAGTCATTATACTACTATTTTAGTCTCATAGGCCAAGTATGAGAAATTCCTCCAGTACCAAGTTGTCCAGTCTACTGTTATTGCTTCACATATTGCCACATTAGGTATTGGTGCTTACTTAGTCTCTAAAGACAGTTCTTGGATTATAAATTCTAGAGCATCTCCTCATATGTTAGGTACCAGTGACTTTTTCAGTTTCCTCAAATAATTACCAAATATTTCCTCTGCATCTATTATTGATGGTAAGTCATGTCAAGTTGCTGATAAAAGGATTGTTCATGCTTCTTCTAACCTTCAACTTGACAAAGTCCTTTATGTTCTAGATTTTACTGTAAACTTATTTTCTATCAGTGCCATGATCACAACCTTATTCTGTTATGTAACTTTTTTCCCGTATCACTGTACTTTTCAAGACATGAAGACAGAAATAAAGATTGGTTTAAGCCGTGAGTATGATCGTGGTCTTTACATCCTGGTGCGTGACAAGATTCCCAAGGGACTTGTGTCTTCCATCTCTTTATAAGAGTCCTCCCTTCTATGACATTATCAGTTGAGTCATCCATCTCTTCAAAAACTTTAATAAGCTTTGTCGTCTTTGTCTATTAAGTCTTTTAAGTGTGACTCATGTTAACTAGGTAAGTATAATCAAACTACCTATCATTATCCATCCAGTTTTATCAATAAGTATCCTTTTGAACTAATCCACTATGATATTTTGGGTCCAACGTGTGTCCTGTCAAGTTTTAAATATTATATAGTGTTTGTGGATGATTACTTTCATCCATCTTGGGTGTATTTGTTGAAAGATCGATGTACTTGAAGTAATAAAAAAAAATTTCAATGAACTAAAATCTCAATTTTCAATCTCTTCAAAATATTTTCATACTGATAATGTTCTTGAATTTGTTCAAAATGAAATAGCTGTATTTTGTTCTTCCTTAGGAATTCTTCACCAAACAACAGTGTGCTCATACATCTCAATAGAATTATATGGTTGAAAAAAAACATCGTCATATTCTTGATGTCATTGATACCATGATGCTCAAGATGTCTATTCCAAAATACCTTTGGTCTAATGTTATTCTTACTGTGTCCTATCTTATTAATAAGATACCCTCTTCTATTCTATCTGATGATATTCCTTTTCATCGATTATGTCTTAATGATGCCTTACTCTACCCTTCCGATGTCTTTGGTTGTGTTGGTTATGTCTAGGATCTCTCACTTGAACATAACAAACTCTCTTCTTTCTTCATTAAGTATGTGTTTGTGGGATATTCTAAGACTTAGAAGGGATATCACTGTTATAATCCTACGACTCAATGATATTTTATGTCTCTAATGATGTTACCTTTTTCTAAGTCTACACTATTTTTTTCTTGCTTTTCTCCTACAGATCCACCTGTAACTATTCCTCTTTCTTCATCAATAGATAATGTTAGGACTGTTGGTGTTGTCTCTACTTCTACTACTATTATTACCATTGACTGTCCCTTGTAAGTTTACACTTGTGGCCTTAAAAAGGCTAAATCAACAGTACCACCTAAACCTTCCTCATCTTCACGAGATGGTCCTTCCCTCATTAACATTGACTTGCCTATTGCCTTTCGTTGTGGTAAGTAATTTTATATTGCACATCTAATTTCCAATTTTGTTTTATATGATTGATTTAACCCTTCCTTTCGTCTGCTTGTCCTTTCCATTTCTTTTAAGTCTATTCCCAAGAACTATAAGGAGTTTATTCTTGTTTCATAGTGGAAAGCTGCTATGTATAAAGAAATATAGTTACTCATATCCCATGGTACATTGACTTTAGTTTCTTGACCTACTATTGGTTCAATTGTTGGTTGCAGATGAGTTTACACCATCAAATATAAACCAAACGGATCTGTACATAGATACAAAAGACGTTTGTTTGCTCGTGGGTTTACTCAAACATTTGGTGTGGACTATGCTGATATTTTTTCCCTTGTGGCCAATTAAGTTCTATTTGTATTCAGCTGTCCATTGCCATCAATAAGTCTTGGGATCTTTATCAATTTGATGTCCAAAATATCTTTCTTTATAGTGATCTACATAAGAAAGTTGGTATGAAGCAACCTCTGAAGTATGTTGCTCAAGGAGAGAATCAGGTGTGTCATCTTAGAAAAGTTATCTATAATTTCAAACAAAACTCAAGAGTATGGTTTGAAATTTTCAACAATATTATTGTGAAAGCAAAGTTCAAGAGGTACGTTGTTGACTAATCTATTTCATTAGGACATGTGCAAATGACAGTCTTATTCTAGCTATACATGTTGATAATATTCTTTTGACTATAAGTGACAAAATAGGGATTGTAAAAATCAAGGAGTATTTGAGGTAACATTTTGTTACAAAGGATATGAGACGTCCTAGGTATTTTCTTTATCTTATGATAGAGTTTACTTATGGTTAAAATAAAATAGTACTATAATAAAGGAAATATGTTCTTGACTTGCTTCAGGAGAATGGATTGTCAGATGCAAGTCAAAGTCAACTCTTGTTAATCAAACTCCAGAGTTTTGAGCAGAGTCTTTTAATGATGTTAGACAATACAGAAAACTGGTTAGAAAGTTTATCTATCTTACAGTTACGCATTCTAACATCTCATATGTTGTAAGATTACATAGTCAGTTCATACATGAACCTCGAATGGTTCATTGGAAAAGTGTCCATCTTTTATTGACCTACATCAAAGGAGCATTTAAAAGGGGACTAATATACAAGTAGGGTTGTAAGTGAGTCAGATATCACTTGCTAATCTAACTCAATCCAATCTATTAAGAATGGATTAAAGTAGAGGCTTGGTCTACCAGTTCATCCACTAACTTATTACCTACTTAATCATCCTCTTAATGGATAAGGGTAAGGGTAAACTCCGTTAACCCGTTAACCGATTGAATCATAGAGTTATGCTTTTCTTTTTACAATACTTTATACTTTTGAATTATGAGTGGTGATTAAGGTATTTTGTGTTTTGTTGTATTTTTTAGAGTACTTTAAATCTTTAAATCATCAATCATGAATAGTATGGTTAAATGATATTATATTTATGTTGTTTTTAATTTTCTTATTATTCTCGAATGAACACAATGAATCAACGATAAATGATAATGTTGTATTGTGCAAAATGATAACATTGAAATTATTCTTGTTAAATTTACTATTAATCTTAGATGAACAAAATTTGATTTTTTTTTTATAGGTTATTGTCTTATTAACAGTTTTTATCAATTAATAAAAGATTAACGGTTCAATTATCGACTCAATTAAGATTATGAAATAGTATAAATTGTGGTCATAAAAAATTTAAAAAAAAACTTATTTATTTAACCCACTAATCCACACCTCGTTACTTAAAAAGATTGTAGATAGGGTAACAGCTAAGTTTTATTGAAACAGGTATTAACCCGATTCATCATCCGTCAAGAAGAAACGGGTAAAGGTAAAGATAAACCTCAAATCCAATCCAACTCAATTCATTTACAAGCTTATATACAAGAAGTATGGACATCTACAGGTTGAAGCTTATTCACTAGTTATGCAATTATGCAAGTGACAAAGGGGATAACAAGTCTACATCGAGTTATTGTACCTACGTAGAAGGAAACTTAGTTACTTACAGAAGTAAAAAGCAGAACGTGATTTTTAGATCTAATGCAAAGACAAAGTATAGATTTATGACACAAGCTACTTGTAAGATGCTCTCAGTTGATTATTGATAAAACTTGGGTTCACAGTCTAATCTCCTATACCAATGTAGTGTGACAATCAAGCCGCAACATTCATTACCAATAATCCTATATTCCATGAAAGAACAAAAACATTAAAGTTAACTGCCACTATGTACAAGATCTAATAATGAAAGGAATAATTTCTACTCCTTATAAACCATCATTTGATCAACTAAATGATATATTCACAAAGGATTTAGTAACAAGTGTTTTCAAGTCTCTTTGTAATAAGCTAAATTTAGGTTATTAGAGGTGTTATTTTGATTATTTATGGTATGTGGGTAAATGCTTATTCATTTACCATTAGTTATTATAGTCTCCTATAAATAAACTTGTAAATCCTCTTTTTGCAAATTAATCAAAATTCTTTTATCATCTAACAAATATAAATAGCCTTCTGTAAGTCATATAAAGTTACACAGTTTCCTCGTTTTTAGTAACTCACTTGCAAAACTAAACTCTAAATTTTGTGGAATAATGTCATATACACTTCATTTTACTTTCCTCACACGCACAATGCATGGACTTATAGGTTAGATTTTGTAAAGTTATGCATTCAACATAAAATCAGAAAACTTTTGAATAATTGTAACCATGTCACCTACTGTAACAAGGACATTTTTGAAAAACAGCCTTTCGAACAAAATGATCATCTTTACTAATATTTTGAAGCTTTCATAATTATCACCTTCAGATTCCATACCTTAGGCTCAGCTTCATCAGAAGCTAAGGATATTTAAATAATTAAGAATCAAGCAAGATGCGTTAAATAATCTTCTTTTCTAATAATTCCTTATAATACAGAATTCTGGTACACTTTTTCAGATATCATACGGTAGATTATTTTCCATAAGGTATTGCTGATTATCTTCTATTGAATTTTTTAATTGCAATTTCAAGTCTTGCTTTAAAAAAATGCAATTTGCTAGTCAAATTTAGTTCTCTGGTGTTTGCACTTACCTGAGCGGAACAGTCTTATCTTCATAACAATTGTCGTCTCTAGTGTCCATATAAGATGTTCCCACTTTCAGCATTTCCATTTCTTCAAAGCTGACATGTGAAGGAGATTCCTTGCAGATTCCTTTGCTATCCAGATATTTCAATATATCTTCTTTCAAAACTCGTCCATCTTTACCAGTTCCATATACATTACGTATGTTTACACCATGCTGCTTTGCAAGATGCCGTACAGAAGGTGTGGACAGGACCCTCTCTGCTATCTTTTCATCTGTTACCTGGCATTCTTGTGAGTCATCATTCATAGAGATTTCAGTGTCAGGAAGCTCAACATCAGACTTAGGTGAAGGAGTTGCATTTTCGCCAACAACAATCTTCAACAAAGTTTCTCCAACCTGCAGTAATAAACAGAGATGCCTTAGTCTCTTAGACCTCTCCTACTGTGCAACAAGAAGATTTTCTTGGTTCATTCAGGAATCATTAGACATGTGACAACAGAATGACCCTTTTTTTAATCTGTTGATATTGGTAACAACTGCACGATTATGCATGAAAGATTGGTCATATACATAATTAAAAGAGAGAGACAGAGACAAACCTTCACTATCTCACCAGGACCAAATAAAATTTGCTGAATTTTCCCAGTGTACCGGCTTGTAATTTCGATAGTTGCTTTATCACTCTGCACTTCACATAGTCTTTGAAATTCTTCTACTGTATCTCCCTGCAAATGTGTGCATTACGTTAACTTCAATCCCAACATCGAATATTGCAACCACCACTCCCATAGAAATTCATGGTCACTTATATAAACCGGCAAAACACTGAAAACTAGTGCATTAATTAAAAAAACCCACCATTGCTACAATCAAATTGTGAATCTTGAATCCATCAAGGTGGCACCACTACATGTCCACTACTTCCGTCAAGGTATTTATGGATAGAAAATTGGAACAAGTTAAGCAACCAAATCTTTTGATTGCCTAGAACATGATAGCCTTAGGAAAGAATTTCACGAGGCTGGGATGACGATTGACCAGATACGATAACATGTTACGGACCATGCCACTGCATAGTAATCCCCTAATGCTAACGAAGATAATAGGGTATCTTGTGACAGGAAACAAATCAAGTCATCGTCCTTCTGTTCACGTGTATTCAAAAAACAAACATATAAACAAATTTATTTTCCTTCTGAAATCAAACGAAATAAAGAAGTAGTAGTAGTAGAAGAAGAAGAAAGATCACCCACTTCTTGCACAAACCACTTGAGGAGCTCGCACTCGGCAATGCCTTCACCAGTCTGCGCCAAGGGTACCTCCATAACAGCCCCAGACGGCACCTCCTCCCACGCCTGGCTCGACAAGCCACGCCGACCACCACCAACAGAACCATGCAGCCAATTACTCTCCCACTGCAACAAGACAGAGAAAACAATTGTTGGTAGGAAATCCCGAAGAAGCCGGGGGGACAACAAATCCACAGAACCTCTACTCTCCGGCTGGGCCCGATGGCGAAGGGAGGAGCAGGCGACGACGGGAACTGCGGGGGCGAAAACGAGAGAGGCGTGGCAAGTGCTTGTTGGCGGCCGGCATTGGCTGCGAGCTGTTGGCAGCGGCAGAAGGATCGCCTCCAGGACATCGCGCGCTATGCGAAGAAGAACGGCGGGCAGAAGGGACTGGAGTTAACTGAGAACGGGGTTTTGTAATGTTGGGGTCGAATTTGAGAGAGAGAGAGAGAAAAGAAAATTTAAAATCTCACCGAAGAGAGAAGGATGAGTGAGCAAGAGCAAAGAAAATTACAGACTTTTTGAAGTGGAATATTTGGATATCTAAAGTGTGAAACAAACACTTCTCCTTCGAGGATATCGCATCAGTGGGACCCGCCAAGCCTGACCAGATTCAATATCTCAAGTCAAGTGTGCGCAT
>JAMKQA010016829.1:0-32708 GCA_024699735.1 Posidonia australis
TCTCAACCACCGGCACACCACACAGCAACCAACCGCCAGCCACAACCACCAGCAAGGCCAACTACCAGCCTCAACCACCAGCCCACACGCAAGCGGGCTCCACAAGCACAGAGCCAAACCACGCACAGGAACACGCAAAAAGAAGCCAATCCACGAGGCCCAAGCCCAAAAGCACCAGACCACACAATGGGCCTCGGAACAGTAACACCTGTTCAGGAAAATAAAATTCATAAAATGTATATAATTACAAAGTGAATTTTACAGGTGTTACACCCATCCTCTGGTTTGTAGACATTTGGCCTTTTCATTTGCATCACATGCATACATCCCATTTGTGGTTTGTTCGTGGTTTTTCTCGTCTTTCCCTTAAAAGACCAGGTAGCGACTCCAATTTTTTGTTTTATCCTATATTGCACCTTCGCCTTCTGGCATGGTTATGGCCTCCTCCTCTGGTGCGACTCCACGCCAAATCTCCCAGGAGGGCATGGTCACACAACGATAAAGGTTGCCTTATCTTACATCTAAGGGCGTACTACAGAGACCTTGCTTAGCTTCAAGCTAATAAAAGGTTACTCATCCATTTATTCTAGAAAAGTCTCACAATTCCTACCCTAAAGTGGTTCACTTCCTTAGACATGGCCACAATCAAGACCTAGATTGACCTCAGCCAGGCATTCCTGGAATAGTACTCCTTTAATCTGGACTTGGTCTCGAAGCATGAGGACCTAGCTATCGCCAAGCAAAAGCCCTATAAACCATTCAAGGAGTATGTCAGGCATTGGCATGCCTTAGCTCATAGGTTCACAATAGACACTCTGACGAGGAGTCTATCATGATGATTATTCGTAGGGCACAGCTAGCCATAGGGGCTTTGCTTAGCATTCAGTCAATCACATCAATTGCATGCCTGATTTAGACAAGTGCTTGCATGGAGAGCTCGCCGAGAAGTGATAGCTTTCCCACCCTCACTGCATTTGCCAAACAGGCCACCACACCCAGCCAGAACACCGGCACTAGTAGCAACAACAACAACAACGGCTCCAACGCCAAACGAAGGGATCTACCCAAGAACTCTATAGCGTATATTGCATCCTCGATTGTGCTTGTTAATGTGGTGAGCTCGCTTGTCTAGAATTAGGTAGTATACACCCTAGCACATAGGACACCCCACACCTCACATATCACCACCTCCACTAATCAGTGTATCCACCTGCACCGACAAGGTAAGGATAACACCAAGGATAGAGACAGCCTCGTCGCCCTGAGTGAGATGTCACACCACTAGTTGAGACTCTGAGCGCCATTCTCTCCAAGGTTGCATCATTGTTGAGGCTTTCAAAGGTTTGCCCACCATTGAATCCACTTCTGTCATGGTGCAAAGCGAACCTTTACTGTAGTTTCCATAGAGTCGTGGGACATTCTACTGATAAATGCTTCATGCTTCGAATGCTATTTAGGACCTGACTGACCGGAAGGTCATTATCATCAACACCCAAGGCATAGAGTCTTCACCAGCCTCACCATCAACACCAACACCATCAACACAGCTTATTGTAGTGAACTAGCCTTTGCCTGAGCATCAAGGCTCAGGAGCTCCTACAACTTCAGGAGTTCACTCAATCCTTCCTACAGGGTCTGTTTCCTCATCCTCAGACCCTTTTAGTTTGATTCACCTTGTTTCTGAACCATTTCATTATTAGCTTTATCTATCTTTCTTGGAGAACTTCGATTTCGTGATCAACATGATCCAGTTGATTGCCAAGTCAGGTCGCGCAACCAAGCAGTCCACCATGCAATCCACCCCACCAGACTGTTGACAAGCAAGGCCCAAGCCAAAATCCACCCAACCCACCCTAAACATCGACATCTCACACAACATCTTCCATCATACCATCCATGGCCCAGCTGGAATTGGAGGCCCACACACCTGTAGTCACTAACTTGACTTAAGACACCCATCGCATGCCTTATAGTTATGCCGCAAAAATATGCATGGAAGCTAAGCGATCGGGTAGGATGTACAAGCCTCAGGCCCTGACACCCAAGCCAAACCACCCAACAACCTTACTGTAGTAGCCAGAGAGCCAACCCCCTAACCCAATTACAAAAGAAATACCATCAAGATCCACCACCACCAATAAGAAAGACCAACCAACTACCAACCTACTGCCCAGTTGAAGAAGGTCAAGGCTGACATATCAAGCTAGGACCTAATTAACACCTCCATCAAGCATCGAGAGGCATTTTTCAAAGATTTCCAGACAACCCATGTCTCTCCTGCAATAGAACCCTCAACCCTAGAAAACATGGTGGGCATGATCGCAATGCTGCAAGTAATATCCTTCTCCAATTTGGAATTACCCCTAGCAAGAACAGACCACAATCAACCCCTCTTCACCACTATACAATATGATGGTTTTTACATTCCTCTTACGCTGATTAATAGTGGCACAAGACTTAATGTCTGCCCCTTGCAAACTACAAGCTAGCTCGGATTCCAGTCTGAAGACGTTACTCCAACAGTAAATGGAATGACGACATTTGACAATACACATCATGATGCATTGGGAATTTTGGTTGTCACGTTGGTAGTTGAACCAGGTCAATTCGATGTAGACTTCTACGTCATTGATCTTGAGCCCACTTTTACTCTTCTGCTTGGGCACCCTTAGCTCCACACGCATTTGGTGATCCATTCAACTCTTCATCGTATGATCATGTTCCACTAGGACAATGATGTTGTCATTGTAATGGTGGAAAATTTTGAGAAGGAAAGAGTTGAGACAGTCTCGTCTGTTCCCCCCAGGCTGTCCACTTTGACCTGAAGCCTTCTAACATTCTCTACCATGTCAATCGCTTTGAGCCAGTCAACTTCATTCCCATCCTCAAACATGCTAGCCACCTGGCTATTCATGGTAACCCTTTTGCGATGGTTGAGAACCTCTATTGTAGGTGGGGGTATCAAAAAGTAACACCTCTCAGGTAATACAGCCAGGGAATCGTCGAGCTTATCGTAGTAGAAGAACGAAGGGAGTTTGAAGGACTTGGCTATGAGTGGCAACCTCGAGATGGACTCCTGCACAACCTTAAGTCCAAGAAACTCTTCATTCCATGAGATTTGTCTAACTTCGTCAATGCAGGCTTCCAAGATCCCAACTAGAGTCATATTGTTGCTGAGCCTGTATTGTCGTAACGTGAGTTAATCAATGGACCTGAATGGGTTTGCATAGAGGACTACTATTCAGAGGAATAGCACTCAGATGAAGAGTACTCAAAGAGGGAAGTCCAGAAACCATTAACTTTGATAGGGACAGTTAGACTTGTGCTTCCATCTATTGATTCGACCGTAGATTGCTCTATAGTTCCTATCACAGTGTCAACAACAATAGTTCCATTGGCAGCCCTACCAGCCTATCAGTTAGCAAACATAGATGTTTCCAGTCAATGCACTACAGCACTGCCTGTAAGGACGTTCGTGGGGTCAGTAGTTTCCATACCACCTTCAGTTTTGCCAAAGGCGTAGTCAGTTGTGTTAACCACTTGCGAAGTTCAACTAGCATCACCAACAACATTAGCGGCACCTCTGGCTCATCAACTCTCTATCCCAGCAAGTCAGATCTCATCCTCACCCCACACGTCACCATATACAAGTCTACAACATATCTTGTCAAAAGGCACACCAGTAAGCATGCCCATCCAGCCATCTATCCAGCTAGTGCAATTGATGGCCACCTATGCTCAAATCTAGAAACCACACTCTCTAGCACTTATTCCCCAACCCTGGGAGTATTTAATGGCACGAGGCACCATTAGAGGTGAAGAAAGCATTGAGTCAGAAGTACAAGACGCCACCAGTGCATACTTTGTGGACCTTGCCTCTGATATGGAAGAATGGGATGCAATAGAAGCACAAGTGGATAGCATGTTCGATGATCTAGAGGTTTTGTTTCAAGAACAATTAGCAACGTTGGCTGAAGACGCAGAGGAAGAGCTCAAGAACTAGAAAGAAAAAGTAGTGGTTACAGAGCTCAAAACAATCCAATCAGATCAACAAGACCCATCTCACGTCATGGTCCTTAAAGAAACTGAATCAGCACAAGCTAGACCAGGAGAGCTATTCTCTCATCATTCGAGAGGCGGGTCTAGGTGGTATTATCAGTTCAAGTCTCACCTTAGTGGTGAGGGCCAAAAAAAGATCCTGAGTTAGGCTCAGGAGAGAACGCAAGCAACAACACTCTTATCAGTTAGCTAGAGGACAACTGCTCTTCTACAACATCCATTGTACATACCACTCAAAGAATGGAGGAAGTTGAGAGCTTCCAGGAAAATAATAAAACTACATAAGAAATAGAGCAGACAGAGCTGCAGAAATTGGTAGATTTAGCAGAGCCTGTAGGCATTCACACCCATACGAACATAAAAGTGTTTGTGACCATCTTAAAGCGTCACCAAGGGGAGGAATCAGAGCACATCTTCACCTTCGAGATTTCAGACCCATCCTTTCAACAGGAGATCATATAAGAACTCAATGCATATGAAGAGGAAGATGATGTAGGCACAGAGGAAAAAGATGAAGCGCCATCAGACTTCTAGCCTCATGATGGTGACCCTAAGGGGCCAAATCTGCATGTAGAGGAAGAGACGGAGCTGATAAATATTGGCAAGGCAGACGATGTCAAGGAAGTACACATCAGTGTCAAGCTCTCAACACAGGCTAGCGAGTATGTAGACGTCTTCACTTGGAGTTATGACGACAAGGTCGGCCTTGATGTTGAGGTGATTATGCATACATTGCCTTTCGAGCCAACCAAACAAAAGCTTCGGAGATGGCTACCATAGTGGCTACTGAAGCTCAAAGAAGAAATCATGAAGCAACGTAGGGTCAACTTCCTAAAGGTCATCCTTTATCTAGAATGGCTTGCGAATGTCGTGCCAGTGCCATAGAAAGTTGGATAGGTCCACATATGTATCAACTACAAAGACCTGAACAAAGTGAGCCTAAAGGATGATTTTCCATTACCGCACTTCGATGTCCTGGTTGACAACATCTTAGGGCACAAGATAGTGTCATTCATGGACGAATTATCAAGATACAATCAAAGTTTTCCCATCGGGTAATGAATGACATTTTCTCTATGTCTTTCTCTACCATTTTGATTTGATTGTATCGATTACAGAGACTTGAACAAAGTGAGCCCAACGGATGATTTTCCATTACCGCACATTTATGTCCTGGTTGACAACATCGTGGGCCACAAGATGGTGTCATTCATGGATGAATTATCAAGATACAATCAAATCAAAATGGTAGAGGAAGACATGGAGAAAACATCCTTCATTACCCCTTGGGGGGTCTTCTACTATAGAGTCATGCCATTCAGGTTTAAAAATGCCAATGCCACTTTTCAAAGGGCGATGACTGCACTATTCCACTACCTCATACATCATAAGATTGAGGTTTACGTGGACAATATGATCGCTAAGTCCAAAATGCCCGAGGGGCATCTCCCGTGCCTGAGAAAGCTATTCAATCATCTATGGAAATACAAGCTCTATCTAAATCCTAGCAAATGCATATTCAAGGTATCATCAGGAAAACTCCTCGGATACATTATCAGTCAAAGAGGGATTAAGGTAGATCCCAACAAAGCCTGTGCCATCATTGAAATGTCTCTCCCTATAACAGAGAAGGAAGTCCAAAGACTGTTAGGGAGATCACAGTACATCAGCAGATTCATTGCTCAATTCACTCCAATATGTGAGCTAATCTTCAAGCTCCTAAGGAAGAATGCACAAATCAACTAGAGCGAGGAGTGTCAAGAGGCTTTTGACAAGATCTGGAAACTCTTGGCGAGACCATCGGTGTTGGTCCCTCTAACACTAGGGCGTCCCCTATTACTTACTTATCAATTATACAACAATAACACCCGTAAAATTCATTTTGTAATTATTTACATTATCATGAATTTATTTCTAGACGGGTGTTACTATTTCAAGGCCGATTTGTGTGTTTTTTGATTTTAGGCTTAGGCCTCGTGGGTCGGCTTCTATTTGCATGTCGCTGTGCGTGGTTGGCACTGTGCATTGTGGCATTGTGCTTGTAGTCCTGTGTGTGGGTCCACGTGGGGCCCACGTTGTGGGCTGGTTGTTGTGGCTGGTGAGCTTGTGTGGGGTGCCGGTGGCTGGAACACGTTGGTGAGCATGCGTCCAGTTACCACGTGCGTAGGGCTTTATAAGTCTGCTCGCACCGCACTCCGTCACTCGTCGTCCATCTCCTTCTTCTTCCTTCTCTTCCTCCTCAGTGCACACCTTTCCTTCCCCATCTCTCCTTCCCTTCCTCCTCACCCTTCTCCTCCCCTCACCCCCTTTCTTTTCCCCACTCATCACATAGTTTTCCCCTCTCTGTTTCATGCACCGGCAAGAAAGAGAGAGGTAGAGGCTCCATGGTTGCTCGACGTTGGTGTGGCAGGTGCTTCAGAGGTCGGGGAAGCTTTTGTGGACGTCGTGGTCGCTGGTGGTGGCCGAAGGACGACTTTGGTCGTCGGAGCTCATTTCAAGTACGTATCTGCATTTTAATGTGTAGAAATCATGTAAAATGGTAGAATTGCTTAAGATGCATGTAATCTAGGCTAAATTTATTGTTTTGGAATTTTTGGGAATTTATTGTGGCATTTATGAGGATTTAGTGTGCTTGTTGAGATTTGGCTCCTTTTGACACCTCTGTCTTTGCGATTTTGCTTCTTGCTATGCGATGAATGGATTTTGGTTTTGTTTGTTGGGATTTGGAGAAGACTTGAGGGTCTACAACATATGTTTTATTCAAGATTTTTGGTGGTTGTTTGGTGGGTCCACCCATGGTTCCCACTTCTGGCAATTTTTGGGTGCCCTACTGTTGGCTATCTGAATTCTGACAGAAAACTAGTGGCGCAGGCCGATTGCGTAGGCCACATGAGTGGATCCGATAGCTGCTTTAGCCCCTTCTCTAGGTTCTATTAGCATTCAGACGAAACTGCCAGGGGTGTGGGCCAAACGCATGGTCCACATCTGTGGGTTTAGCTAGGATTTTTGGGGGGTTTTCCAAGATTTTTGGAAAATGTATTTTAAATGCAATGGTTTCCTGAATTTGTTTTTTTTTGCATAGCAAAAGGAGGGCAAGACCTAAAAAGTGTATAGTATCACAAAATCATGTACAAGTTACATATGCACACAAGTACATGGGCCTCGAGATAACAAAGAGGCCAGAAGCAGTCATCCTAACCGAAAGCCAAAAAAAAATGCAAAGCCCAACGACAAACACAGAGCACAACCAAAATCCCTACTTTGGGAACAGAATAGGTGCCTAAGTATGGGGGGAGACGTGCCCAGAAATCTGCAGTTGGAGAAGGCTCAACATGTGAGCCCAAAGCACGGCAGGTGTTCTTTGCTTGTAGTCCTCGTCAAAAAATCGGCCATTACATTCAGACCACAAATAGTAAACAGTGGCAGCCACCGTATGCAGCTTTAGGGGCTATTGGCTAGGAGGCAAATCCAAACACCAAGCAAGAAGGGAGGGCAAATCAGTGAAGCATGCGAAGTTGAAGCTGCAAGCCACCAGTCCAAGCACAATGGCAGAGAAGGGGCAGCAGAAGAAGATGTGAGCAAGATCCTCATACGCGCCTTTGCACAGAATGCACCTAGAGACAATAGCCAAACCAAGTCAACGAAGGCGATCCTGGGTTTTTAGCCGATATAGGACAGCAAGCCAAACAATGAACGCATGCTTAGGAGTGTGACCCCTGAACCACACAGCCAAGGTCCAAGGACAGAAAGCAGAGCGTTGCCTGATGCCCTTCATGTAGCAGCAAAAGTGAAGCCGCGTGCATGGTCCAGAGTCCACTCATCAAAGGCTTGATCAATGATGGCGACAGCAAAAGGCCTCATCAAAAGAATGCTCCGCCAAGCCCATGACGATCGATGCGAGATGGGAATAGTCTAGAAGGGGAAGCGAAAGAGATACTTGGCATGGATCCAGTTCTCCCAGAGGCTGCGTGGCTCATTGGCTATCCTCCATATCCTTTTCAACATGGCCACAATGTTAAGATCACCCATGCGTCTGAAGCCAAGCTCACCCTCAACAAAAGGCCTATAGCAAGCATCCCAGGAGACTGCCAGGATTTTCCTATCCTTCTACAAGAAGTGGAGAGCCACACACTCGAGATCAACAATAGTGGATGCCTGAAGCTCGAAGGCTGCCATCCAATGGAGAGGGAGTGACGACAGAACCACCCGGATAAGGACGTAGTGGCCTGCATAACTAAGACTTGTCGTGCATCATCTAGCGAGTCTCTTTTGAACTTTATCAATCAACGGCTGACAAAGGGTAGTAGAAAGACGTTTAGAGGTCAAGGGAAGCCCAAGGTACTTGACCGGAAACGACCCAAATGGGACGCCAAGCGCGGCAAAGAAGTAGTCAGAGTTCACACGCGAACAGCCAAGAAAATGGAGCTCTTCGATGGGTGATGTGCAAGCCAGGGCATGCGGCGAAGCGGTCTAAAGTGTCACGGATGCCCAGGATCAAGAGCAAATCAGCACAGGCACAGACCAGCAGGTCATCTGCATAAATAATGTGGTGGATGGATTCAGGGCCTCTATGCAGTGGGAAAATGCATTTCTCCTGGACTGCAAGCTTGAGTAGATAAGAGAGATGTTCCATAGCAATGACAAACAGATAGGGGGGCAATGGGGTTCCTTTGTCGGAGACCGTTGGAATCGACAAACGGTTTGGAGAGCCTTCCATTTATGTTGACGTGGACGGTAGACCAGAGCATGGAAAGGATGAGCTTGCACTAGTGTTGACTAAATCCCATGCGGCGCATGACAGCTTGCAAGAAGTTCCAGTCGAGAAGATCATAGGCTTTACGAAGGTCAAGTAGCGCCACCATCTTAGGAGAGTCCCTGTCCAGATGGAAACCATTAACGATCTCGTGGGCCATAAGAAATGCATCAGATATAGAGAGGCCTTGGACTAACGCATGTTGTGCTGGGTTAATGAGGCCAAGCAGAAGGAGCTTCAACTGGCGCGCTAGAATCCTCGACAGGATACGGTATAAGACATTACATAGAGCGATCGACCGGAAATCATTGAGGGTGAGGGGGGTGGCAATCTTGGGGATTAGCTTGAGAGATATGCGGTTGATTGACTTGAGCATGCGGCCGGTTCTGATGAAGTCGTTGACGGCATTTAACAGGTTGAACTTAACTATGTCCCACACTACCTTGAAGAAATAGGCATTGAACCCGTCCGGTCCCAGGGCTCGATTAGAGTTCATGGACCAAATGGTGAGCCTAAGCTCTTCCAGAGTGGCCTTGGCAACAAGAGAGTTGTTGGCATTCGCAGGGATGGAGGGTAGCACCATCTCAGTGAGAGGAGTGCGAACCGACGGTGAACCCAGGATAACATAGAAAAACTTATGAGCTTCAGCCAGTATGGCACCAAGGTCCTGAATAGTCCTTCCATCAATGGTCAAGGATCTAACTTCATTGCGAGCGTGGCAGAGGAGAATCAAACGGTGGAAGAAGGAGGAATTGGAGTCACCTACTGCCAACCACTTGATCCTAGACAACTGCTGGAGGACCAGCTCTTTATAAGCAAGGGTGTCTCGGAGCTTGAGACGCAACATATGTTCCTGAGCATCAGTGGAGACAGAGTCAACCGACAACTGATCAATAAGGGTATGGCTCTTCTGAAGGTCACTCAATTCAGCAGACAATTGCGCCACGGTCTTTGAAGCATTCCCAAATTCAACCTTGGCCCATCACGACAGGCATCTCCTAACTTCAGCAAGCTTAGCACACAAGTGGAAAGATGGGGCGGCAGAAGAACTCAGTCGCCATCCACTCTTGACGACATCCAAGAAACTAGGGTGCATTGTCCAATGTTTATAGAACTTGAAGGAGGGGGAGGCTTGAGGCCTCGTCTACTGAGCACGTTATCTAGGGGACAGTGATCACAGGCAACGTAGTCACTAACGATAGCGGCTGAGTTGGGGAAACGATCAAGCCAACATTTGGAGATGAAGCACCAGTCAAGCCTAGAGTGAACAACCTCTGAGTCCCACCGGCTAAACCAGGTGAACTTGTCGCCAGAGGTAGGGAGCTCCATAAGTTCTTCCCGATCAATGCAGTCATTGAACGCATCCATCGTTGATTGGATAGGGACACCGGGGCCGATGTGATTAGAAGTCGATCAAACACAGTTGAAATCACCCACCACCATAGCATAGCCCAAATCATGCAGCCCTTCAAGTGTAGCCCAGAGATCACGCCGTTCACGGGGACGATTATAGGCATAGACAATAGCTACCCGGAAGGGGGAGACGGGGTGGTTAACAGCAAAAGTCATACATTGAGCAGAGGATTACACACAGTCTAACAGAGCACAATCCTGGGACATGACAAGGATATGTCCACTAGGGACATCGGCAAGAGTGTGCGCTATAAGAAACCCAGGCCACACAGCGATAACAAATTTTCTAGTCACCTTATCCATCCGATGTTTATGCTCCACCAAGCAGACGATATCATAGTCACCTCTACAGATTTTCTCCCTGATCATAGTGCGGCGGCCTGGGGAGTTAGCACCACACACATTCCAGAAGAGCAGCTTCATTGGGGTGGAGCGAGGTCAAGGGGAACCCTCTCAGCCAGAACTCCATTAATCAAATCAGCTGGTTGCTTGAGAGAACCTGTCAGTTCAGCACCTCCAGCCGAGCTGCCTTCTTCCGGGTCGTTGCCAAACAGGGAACCCAACTCTGAGAAGTGGTTGCTAGAGGGCGCTCTAGTGGCAGTTGTCCTACGGGACCAGGAGGTAGAGACCATGGAACCATTAGTTACTAGCCGACTGATAGTAGCTTTGGGGGACAGCCCATGGGACAGAGCATTCGCAACCCCAACGGCGAGGGAACCGGAGAGTCGAGTGCCCACTGTGGCTCGTTCCAACAGCGAATGAACTAGGGAGGATCCATCAACAGCTGCCACACCATGGGCAGGGGGGCATAGCGTCTCACTCTGACCCAGAGCGACCGGACCAGAATAAACAGCAACCGCCTTACCCTTTAGGTCTATCACCACCTTGATAACACAGGGGCTCACAGAATGGGCAAAATTTGAACAGTGACGGCAAGGAGAAGGGCGCCATTCATAAATCATAGGGATATCCTCTTGGGCTCTGGTCAGCCGATTCCTAGCTGGAACAGAGGACGGGAAGGAAAATTCCAAGCCAACTTCAACACAAGTCTGAGCATACTCTAATTGGCAGGCATCGATTGTAGGTCTGTCCATCATAACTACTTTGCCCAGAGCGCTCCCGAGTCAACCAAGCATGTGAGGAGACCAGTATTGTAGTGGCAGAAGGGGGAAGCGGACCCAAATGGGGACAGTTGACAACTACTCAACTTCATAATAGGAAGAAGGGCCCCATTGCTTGAGAATAAGAGGCCTACCAACAATGAACTAGGGACCGCTGTCAAGGACCTAGCGAAGGTCATCCGGCATGCTGAACTGAAAGAGGTAGAAACCATGACCACGAGGCTTGACCTTGAGGGAGCCAGAGAGATGCCAAAGCCAGCAAAGATATCATGGGAGCCCTGGCCCAACGGGATTGGCACCGATCACAAACCCCATTAGGACATTAGTCCACCGATCCAGAGCACTCTTAACTTCAAAGGGGTCAAAGTCAACCCCAGGTTGCCCATCAACTACATCAGGCTCAAACGAAGGCAGCAGTCTCTCATCCGATGCTGCTAGTGGGATTTGCTTGCCTCGAGTTCTCTCAGCCCAGGAGAGCTTCTCTGACCCAGCAGTCGGTCAACGGGAGACAGAGCGGGAAGGTTGTCGTCGGCGAGAAGAACGTCGATCCCTACCACAGAGTCCACCATGAGCCACAAACTGGGGAAAACCCTAGTGGAAGCCAAGGCTGCCTGGCGAAGGACGACGACGAGGAGGAGAGCCACCTCTAGCAGTATGAGAAGAAGTTGGACCGTCTTGGGGGCTGTCAGAGCCAACATCATCACCAAAGGAATGAGAGGAGGAGTTATCTTTGCTAGAAAGTCTGGGGTCAGACTTAAAGGGCGCAACAGGGTCAACAAGGGGGGCTGAAGAAGCATTTTTACAGTTGTGCGAGACAGTGGAGGTGGGACCCTCCACATTAATAGCAAACTCAGCAATGCCTAACCCAAGGACATACTTTTTACCAATAGGGCAGGGTCCCACAAAAGGTGAAGGGCCAGAAGGCATTGTGGTCCCGCCAACATTTGAAAAATTTCATTGCCGTTGATTGCATCAGGTCCCAAGGTACATGTAGCATCAACCGACGTGGCAGCATGCCTGCCACCAACACTTAAACTACCGCCACGCTTTTTTGTGTCCCAACACTGTGAAACAAGACTGACCGCAGGAGGCAGCGACACATGGCTGGCACTTCGATTCCCACCTTCCCTCAATCCTGAGTGACTGACAGATATAGACACATTGATTCTCTCTCCACGAGAAAGGACACCTATATCAGCAGCCCTAGAGGAACACTGGGACAACGCAGGAATAGTGGCAATGGCGGGACCCACAAGAAGCTTAGAGGTAGATTGACTCCCGCTAGAAGTTGAAATTCCCTCCATCGCGCCAATAGCGTGGGAAGAGCGGGCTCTACCTTGCCCATGACGAGGCAGTAGGATCACAGAGGGGACATCCACCTAAGCACCAATTGGAACACTACTGAACACGTAAGCGGCGACGAGGACGCCACCAGAGCAAAAAGGTAGACGCAGGGTGGACACTCAGCAACCAACTTAGCACGCACAAAAACGCCACGTGAGATGCCACGCAAGCAAGCCCAACAAGGCAACTAGCAGTCGGTAGGAAGATCAGACATCACCGGAGAAGCGACCAGCAACTAGCCCCTAGAGCAAGCAGACGTAGAGTTGGCGACCACAGACAGGCACGCCTTAGCAAAGAGACTAGCGATACCACAACTGGAGGGGGAAGAGGCACGCCCAAAAGAAGCCCACCAAAAGGGTAGCAGACGCACCCAAGGCTGCAGCCTCCCCTGCAAGACGCACCCCAAGTTGGCAGCCCCCCTTCTACAATACCTCAAGCGGCAAGAAACACGAGTAGACAGGAGAAGCCAGCTAGAAACTGAACACCACCCCAGAATCACAGGGCTAGCAACCAGGGCACCCTTGGCAACTTGAATCCGAGAAGACCGGAAATTGCAGACGAGCATAGGACTAGAACCTCCACCACGACGGAGTAGACCCTCGAGAAGCCACTCCCAGGAGAAGCCCACAAGAGAAAGAAGCAGGTAGCAGTAGGAGCACCCGAGTCGGTAGCCCCCCCTTAAGAAAAGTTGGGCCAACAACCAAGGGGCCCCAAGCGACCAGAAACCCACAAAGACCGAAAAGGCTGGCTAGAAGCTGTGGAGAAAACTAGCCCACGGCGAAGCAGAGATGGCAACAGACCAAAACCACCACCATAGCGAAGACCCAGAAAGCAACTCCCAATAGGAGGAAGCGTGCAGTAGAGCAGAGCGGGCAGTGGCAGCACCAGCTCTTGCACCGGAGGACGGCTACGCAGCAGCCACCCGCACACTCCCTCACACGGTTTCCTGGATTATTTGTTTTTCCCATTTGAGATGGGATCGTGGGCCATCACTGGTGGTCTCGTGGAACACCTGATGTGCCATTTTGCTGAGGTTCTGAAAGAGTTTTCTAAAGATATAAAAACTAGTTGTGAAAAGAGATGGTTGGCATATTTTGGAAAATGGTTTTCCTAGTTTTCTGTGTGTAGGCCGAGACATTATGGAATCGTGTCATTGGGACTAGGGAATGTGACGATATTCTCGAGTGGTCAGGGGCATCTCCCTGGTTGAGCTCGGGGGTCGAGGCGAGTGTTCGTCATGTCTTGGAGGTAGGATACTCCTTGACAATCATTCGTGGGGCTAAGGTTGAAGTCTGTGGGTTGAGGTGCCTTGTGGTATGACAAGGAGATATGATACTCCGGTTGTCACTATGAGCATTAAGGCTCGGGTGTTGTCATGTGTGGAGGTATGACACCTTTGTGAGGATCTTTAGGCTTCACTAGAGGGGGGTGAATAGTGATTTTGAGAATAATCAACAAATTTTAGAGTTTGTTTATCAATTTACAATATTTCAAGTAATTTAAATATAACTAGGAAATTGATATTATGTTAAAGCATACAAAGAAAGGGGATGAGAGACAATGAATATGCACAAGTAGATTTATAGTGGTTCAGCCTCCCCAGCTTAGTCCACTCCTAGAGAACCTCTCGAGAATTTCACTAACCTGATCTTATTCCGGGCCAAGATCGTGATGTACACCCTTGACGAATCCTCGCCAAGCTCCGCAAGAAAACGCGGCTTCCTTCTCTCAATTCGGAGAAGAACCTTTACACTTGGATTTTACAACTATTTTTCTACAATCTCCCAAACTCAATTTGGCTAAGTGGATGGGTAAAAATGGAGCACTCTTGCCTTGGGAGTTTTTCTAATGAGATAGGAGTGGAATGCTTGGAAACTTGAGTAGCTTGAAGCTCTATGTGAGTAGAAAAGTATCCCTCCCTTATGGTTGAAGCACGGGGGCCTATTTATAGAAAAACATGGGTATAAGAATGTGTCTAACGTCTCTCTAACGTTCTGCCACAGCTACTGGTTCGGTATGCCGAAATCAAAACGGTCGACCAAAAAATGCAACAGTCGAGCACTTCGGTATACCGAAAATAATTCGGTATGCCGAAAACCTCTGATTCAAAATGCCAGTGAATTTTGGTATGCCGTCCTGGGTTTCTGTACTGGCTTTTCTAATCTGCCCATATTTCTGTATACCAAGGAAATTCAGTATGTCGAAAATGCCCTTAGTCCTGTAATGAGTGTTTTTCAATGAATGGTTGGTTTTGGGGCTATTGCAATTTTCCTATAGCTCTATGTGGATATTTGGGAGATTAATACAAGTTCCTAGGTACACGAATTACATCAAAATAATTGCAAATATTATTCAATTTTTCTTCTCCTTTTCCTTGAATTCTTCTTGGTGGCACATATGTCTCTGTCTTCTTTGAATGTCTTCCTTTTTATGCTTGAATCTTTTAAGTTCTTCAATGGTCTTCTTTGCATATATGAACTATGAAATATTCTCATAAAGCACATTAGTCTTTTGTTATCATCAAAATCAAGATATGCCTAGTATAGCCAACAATCTCCCCCTTTTTGATAATGACAAAACTACAAATATTTCAAAGTAAAAGAACATATTAACTTTTCATAGTACTCTCCCTCTTTTTGTCATTAGCAAAAAAAAAAAATCTCATAAAATTCTAGCTCTTTGTCTCTCTTTTGTAAATTTATTTATCCTTCTTGTCATTATACTCCCCTTTTTTTCAATTTTTGAAGATTTATATGATAAAGCTCAAGCGTTTTTCGTCTTTATTTCAACTTATTCTAATTTTCTCCCTTACGCTCAAAGATATTCAATAATCATCAGGATCATGAGCAATATTTAAATATTACCAATTGTTGAAATTTTTGAATTAATTAAACTTCCCCTATCATTAAGTATGGATAATAACATATTTTCAGTAAAGCTCCCCCTTGATCCAATTGTTAAATTGATTTTCAAGAAGAAACAAATTGTTGAAATTTTTGAATTAATTAAACTCCCCCTATCAACAAGCATGGGTAATAACATATTTTCAGTAAGGCTCCCCCTTGATCCAAGCATGGGTAAAAAACAATCCATATTCAATAAGTATTGCAAAAAGATGAATCATTTAATGTATTGGATAACTTATCTCAATATCACTATGATTATATGATTTTTCTTATTTTCATTTTATCATGGGCAAAAGAGATATGACAATGTATAACATGATCAAAATAAGATATTGTAGGTTATATCAATCATGTCCATTCATGCATATATTTATGGTTTAAAGAACCAAATGAATGGTCAAGATATTGTAATATTCAATGCAAGCACAAACCATGATTTTAAGATTGTGAAAAATCATTAATTAGAATTGACAGAAATCATCTGTTAAAACAATCGGTCGACCAGTATATTTCAGTAGACAAAAATAGTAGAAATCGGTTAACCGTTAAAAAATGGTATACCGAATCAAGGAATATTTCAGAATGCAAATTTTTAAATGTCATATTAAATCATTATTACATCCAAATGATTTTAGCTAACCCGTATTATTCAATGAGAAACTTCATTAACCACGCATTTTAATGGGATTTATCAATATTTTTCACTTACGTATAGTCCCACGTCCCTTTTGTTCCTTGAAGAGATCAAGTACCTCCATTAACGAGGGATTTTGGTATCCACCTTATTTTAGGTACAAAATTTATTTTGGGGATCATATCAATATTCTTTCTGGGTATCTATTTTCCTTTCTTAGTGACAAATTCATATTTATCATTTTTAGCTCTAATAAATCCATTTTCATATGGAGTCCCCTTTTTATTCACATTTCAATATTTAAATTTTCTTGATTCAAAGTTCTTCTTATTAATTGTAATCTTACTCACATCATTAAACAAGCTATCTCCTTTATTTTTCAATGATGCAATATCATTTTCCAAAGCATCAATTCTCTCTTTCATGACGTTCAATTCATTTTTCAAGACATCATTTTTTTTCTCAAGAGTTTTATTCTTATTTCTTAATTCATCATTTACATTTGAAATCATTTCCTTTACATGTTTCATCAATGAATCTTTTATTTAAGTTTTTGTATTTAGCATTCAAGGATTTATGTTTTGTATAAAGTTCATTGAATGCAACAAGTAATTCATCTATAGAAAAATCATCAATATTATCTAAAGATGTAATGTCACTAGACATAGCCATAAAACATGAGTGAGCTACTTCACCATAAGAATCTTCATCTGTAGAAGAGTCACTATCATCCCAAGTGGCTTGGAAGGCTTTCTTTTTCTTAATTTTACTTTTATTATTTTTATTCTTCTTTTGAGTTTCAATTTTCTTGAAAAAAATTTTGAACTTATGAGTTATAAGAGCAAGATCTTCCTCATCTAAATTATCCGATTCGATAGAGGCATCAAATACAACATGCCATTTTTCTGACACTTTTTCTTTTTCTTTCTCAATCATTTGTACTTCATAAGATGTGAGATTTCCTATGAGTTCATCTAAGGAATATGTTGATAAATATTTAGCTTCTTCAATAGCGGTAGTTTTCTTTTCCCAATCTGGGGTAAGGGATCTAAGGATTTTTCTTACTAGATCACTTTGAGAATAATATTTTCCAAGGGATTGCAAATTATTCGTAATTTCAGAAAATCTAGTAAACATATTACCAATGGATTCATTTGATTGCATTTTAAACATTTCAAATTTATGTAGAAGCATATTTATTTTTGTTTCTTTTACTCGATTTGTTCCTTCACGAGTAACTTTTAAAACATGCCAAGCTTCATGAGAAGTGCTACAATTAGAAATGCAATTGAATTGATCTTGACTAATTGCACAAAACAAGGTATTTATCCCCTTTGCATCCAACATAGCTAATTTCTTTTCTTTGTCATTCAAATCTTTATAATTCTTTTTACTAGGTGTATATCCATTTATAACAATGTCCCATATATCAAGATCAATGGATTTAAGATAGATGTTCATCTTATACTTCCAATAATTATAATTATTTCCATCAAGAAATGGTGGTCTACTAATACTTTGGCCCTCTACAATATTTTTGTTAAAAGAACTAGAAGCCATATCTAGAAGATGGTTAAATCTTTATCCTCGATTAACAAGGCTCTGATACCAATTGTGAGGATCTTTAGGCTTCACTAGAGGGGGGTGAATAGTGATTTTGTGAATAATCAACAAATTTTAGAGTTTGTTTATCAATTTATAATATTTCAAGTAATTTAAATATAACTAGGAAATTGATATTATGTTAAAGCATACAAAGAAAGGGGATGAGAGACAATGAATATGCACAAGTAGATTTATAGCAATTCAGTCTCCCCGGCTTAGTCCACTCCTTGAGAACCCCTCGAGAATTTCACTAACCTGATCTTATTCCGGGCCAAGATCGTGTCGTACACCCTTGACGAATTCTCGCCAAGCTCCGCAAGAAAACGCGGCTTCCTTCTCTCAATTCGGAGAGGAACCTTTACACTTGGATTTTACAACTCTTTTTCTACAATCTCCCAAACTCAATTTGGCTAAGTGGATGGGTAAAAATGGAGCACTCTTGCCTTGGGAGTTTTTCTAATGAGATAGGAGTGGAATGCTTGGAAACTTGAGTAGCTTGAAGCTCTATGTGAGTAGAAAAGTACCCCTCCCTTATGGGTGAAGAACGGGGGCCTATTTATTGAAAAAACATGGGTATAAGAATGTGTCTAATGTCTCTCTAACGTTCAGCAACGGCTACTGGTTTGGTATGCTGAAATCAAAACGGTCGAACGAAAAATACAATGGTCGAGTGCTTCGATATACCGAAAATAATTTGGTATGCCAAAACCACTGATTCGTTATGTCGGTGAATTTCAGTATGCCGTTCTGGTTTTCTGTACTGGCTTTTCTAATCTGTACATATTTCTGTATACTGAGGAAATTCGGTATGTCGAAAATGTCCTTAGTCTTATAATGAGTGTTTTTCAATGAATGGTTGGTTTTGCGGCTAAGGTAATTTTCCTATAGCTCTATGTGGATATTTGGGAGATTAATACAAGTTCCTAGGTACACGAATTGCATCAAAATATTTACAAATATTATTCAATTTTTCTTCTCCTTTTCCTTGAATTCTTCTTGGTGGTACGTATGTCTCTGTCTTCTTTGAATGTCTTCCTTTCTATGCTCGAATCTTCTGAGTTCTTCAATGGTCTTTTTCATATATTTACTATGAAATATTCTCATAAAGCACATTAGTATTTTTTTATCATCAAAATCAAGATATGGCTAATAAAGCCAACAACTCCCTCTTGAGCATCAGGTTGAGGACGTTGTGAGGAGGCGTACCCTATGGTGGCTAGTGATGGTGGGACACGTGCCCTGTAGCTGGTAATGTCCTAAGAGACAGGATTGCCTTCCCAAAGAGGGGTTGGCTTTGTGTGGGTTCTCCAAATGGGAGAATTACAAAACAGTGTTTGCTCCTACACATGGTGGCAACACCATGGCAGTGTAGTGTACTTCTGTGGCTGCTTGTTTCTAGAGTTGGGTGCCTAGTGCCAGACTTCTCGACTCATTGTGTGTCGTTTTGGCCATTGAGGGCCTTACTTGTCATTTTGGACTAGTAGGGCTCTATTTGCTGTTTTGGCCTGTGTGGTCTGCATTTGTTGTGGTTTTGGGCCTGGTTGGTCGATTTTGGTGGTTTAGAAGAAAATGATTTGCGAAAATGAATTTAATGGAAAATTAATTATAGTTTTGCTTTCTGTCATTTTTGTGGGGTGCGTACTGGATGACTTTTATCACTCACGCTTTCCTCATGTTTTTAAGTTGTAGGTGTAGCCATGTATTGGGTTTAGCTTATTGCATATAATCCAAAGTCTCGTAGCCGCACACATAGGTTCCTGGTGGTCGATATTACTGTTTAGCTTCTAATTTCCTGTAAATTAATCTGTTTTAAATTATTATGAAAATTGAGGGCATTACAGACGTGGTATCAAAGCTCTAGGTTCACTAGACTAGTGCTAGCCCAGGGTGTCTGGTCTAGAGTCTCGATAGGTTTACATGCATGGTAGAGTCTGCATTGGGTTTTCTACATGGTTTTCTGGTTGTTGCTTTGTCTGTGGTGTAGGTGTTTTGCCTCTCTCCTTGCAGGATGCCTCCTTGTGGGCATAAGGGCAAGGCCTTTATTGAGGAATTCGAGCCCCAAGAGGATAAGCGCGAATGGAAAGCGGTTCGTGCTGAATTGAGGAGTTTGGTGCACAGGATCTCCAATGCTTTCAGCAAAAGTGGTGCTAATGAGCCGTCGGGTGACCCATGGCTAAGACAGTTCACGAAGCTTTGTCCACCATCCTTTAAGGGCATGGTCGGTTCTGGGGAGAGTGAGGCCTTGCTGGATAAGGTGGTGAAGATGCTGGAGAGCATGGCGTGCCCAGAGGAGCATTGGGTGCGGCTAGCGACTTATCTACTGGATTGTGAGGCAGATAGGTAGTGGATGTCTGTGAGGTGGCTGAAGTTCCCAGACTCAGTCACTGTTAGCATCCAGTAGAAGGATTTCAAGGCAACCTTCTATGACAAGTATTTTCCTACTCATGTTAAGAAGCAGGTTCGCTGAGATTTCCAGAGTCTAGAGTAGGGCACGATGTCGGTGCTCGAGTACGAGACTGAGTTCGCTTGGTTGGAACATTTTGCTCCTGCCTATGAGTCTAAGGAGGAGCAAGAGTAGAGGTTTCTGAACGGCTTAAACCTAGGGCCACTGGTGAAGGTGATGGTCTATCGATGTCAGACTATACAGGTCATGGTTGGGATGGCTGAGCATCAGAAGTATCTAGTGAGTCGTCCCAAAGGGAAGGGTAAGTCTTCTTTTATCTCTTGGTTCTCTTTCTCCGGTCCTCCAAGTGCTAGTAGTTTAGGTAGCCTTAAGAAGAAGTAGAAGGAGAGGTTTATTGTTTCCTTTACAGGTCGGTGGAGTTTTGTTGGGAATAGTACAGTTGGCTTCAGTTAGACATGGTCCAATGCTCTCGGTGAGAACTAGTACTTCAATTGTGGTCAGTTGGGCCATATCGCTGCACATTGTCCCCAACCTAGGTAGACTCCCACTCTAGTGGTGTGCTACAATTGCGGAAAGACAGGACATGTTCAGAGGCTCTGCCAGAAACCACCTAAGAAGGCAGGAAGCGCACCGCAGTAGCCGACTAGGGGATGGGTGTTCACCATTATAGCTCCAGGCGTTGGGACTTTGGGAGATGTAGTTGAGGGTAAGGATGACTACATGGTTTTGTTAGCCTTTATGATCGTTGTAATCTTCTTTTTTTGTTTCTAAGTCTTTCGTAGCAGAGTTGGGAGAGAGACCAGCTAGACTGACCTTTCATCTTAACGTGGTAACGCCATTGGGGGAGCACAATTTGGCATTGAGGTATTGTGACCAAACCGGTGGAACCCTGCACGACTCCACAGTGTGTGGAAACACACGAGGAGTCCCGATATGGTCACGGCGAAGATGGTTAATCCAATGAAGGAGACTAGACTCAGAAACACCAAAGAAAGATAAGAAAAGAATAAGGAAAAGGAGTCGTCACCTAGTCTTTTAATGGAAAGACGAGGAAAACCAAACACAAAGGAAAATCTAAAGAAATCAATGTGAAGAAAACTCATGTATGCTCTGTGCCTAATGGATCTAGTGGACAAATCAATGCAGTTCAGAGAAAGGGTAAGGATTCTTATTACACATGGGGAAGGTGTTAGGCACCCCCATGCGCCCGAGGAAATCGGTCTTTCTAGGTTTCCTACTTGCTAAAGATCTAGTGTGTGTATGCTTGTCTATTCGAATGCACATGCCTAAGATGAATGCGAAAATATGTCAAATCAAAGAAAAGAAATGAATAAAAGAAAAATAATAGGAAAAATATTCCGAGGGACAATATAGGCATTGAAAATGCACTTTACTATACGACCTTGGGTAATGAGGAAAGTCGTGAAAATCAGAAATATTTGGAAAGTGTCACGTAAAACAGCGGAAACTTAGGAAATCCGAAAAATTAAATGTGAGAAAAACAATCCTCATTCGGGTCAATATCGGCATTGTCAAGCCTGTTAATGTACACCCTCAGGCGATGAAAATCTAAATCAAATCGAAATCATAAAAATCGATAGAACACCAAAAAATAATGTGAAAACTAATTTTGAAATAAGGTTGAAATGCGTGCATGATGCAAGAAAGTACACATGAGAAAATCATTCATTCAGAACAATTTCAATAAAGTTTAGGGTTTTATGTGCAAATTATGGACTTAAAGTGAATGAAAACTAAATCATAGGGTTTTATGTCAAAGTTTAAAACCTGAGAATTAGTAAAAGAAAACACAAGGGCCACATCATTGCAAATTTACCAAAACAAAACAATATTAAAATGATTAAAAAACTAATGTAGGGACTGATATGTAAAATAAAATGATCTAAATGTAAACAAAAGGAAAGAAATGAAGTTTTCTCTAAAAAAAGTTTAAAAACACTTGACGGTCGCCGACCATTGCACCTCGCCAGCGACCATTACCTGGAAAGGCATCCAGGCCTTTCTCGTTGCCTGATCTTGCATCCAATCGACTGATGAGCAAGAGGGAAGAAAGGGAAGAGGATCTACTAGCTCCAATCAGACGTCCAACGGCTAGGAGCTTTCCCCCACCAACCTCATCGGTGTCACAACTCCGGCGACGGGCCCGAAGAAGACAAGGCCACTAGAGGCGATGGAGTGGCAGTCCAAGGGTCCTGGAGGCTTGACGGTGTGGAGAGGAGTGTTTCCCACCGCTTAGAGGCAAGAATGGCACTGCTCACTCCCATCCCGATCAAGCTTGTCGTCGTCTCCGATGACATCGACTGTGGGGCACAATCGAGGCTTGAATCGGGTTACTGAAGCTTTCAAAGTCCAAGGGGAGAGGAGAGGAAGGTGCTCCGATGCTTTGGAGTGAGCTACACCACATGGGACACGTGAAGGAATTCTACTGTGCATCTTCTTCTCCGACGAGGACGAGGATGACAGCCGACAAACTTCTTCTGGAGGCCTTCTAAGTGGATGTTGTGGCGTCCAAAGAGGCAAAGAAGCAAGGAGGGGATCCTAGCCAATCCCTAACCTCTAGGACATGGGATGCATTCTGGACTCATGCCCCCACTCCTCTCGCCAGAAAAATGGGTCCGACGACCCATAAAGTCCACATTTCCTGCCAGGGAGCTCGATTCTCCTTTGGAATGAATCCAGGAAGACTGAGGAGCACTTAGGAAACAAAATGCAACCAAAATTAACTAGATTAGTAGCCTTACCTGAGCTAGCAGTGAATGTGGCTACTTGTGGCCGCTAGAACTTGTCGGAGATGGTGGCTGGAGCTGGCCTGAGCTCTGAATTGCCTTCTCCCCAAGCTTCCTCACGGATCTGAGCTTCCTCTGGTTGCTCTGGTCTGAGTAATTTCTCTTGGTTTTTCTCCTCTCAAGTTTTTTCTTATTTTTTCAAGCTTTTTCCCCCTTTTTCTCGTTTTTTCCCCTCTCTTTTTTAAGTTGCAAATGGGGTACTTATAAAGCTACATGGTTGGGTGGTTAGACAAGTGGTTAGGGTTGTTAGGAAAGTTTGTTAGAGTTGTTAGATTGAATGGGAAGTTGTTCGAGTTGTTAGATTAAGTAGGAAGTTTTTAGGGTTGTTAGATTAAGTGGTTAAGGTTGTTATAGGTTGTTAGGATAGAGTGGGAAATGGTTAGGGTTTGTTTATGTTTAGGGCTTTGGATTAGGGTTTAGCATTAAGGTTTAGGCTAGGTTTAAGGTTTTGGATTAGGATTCAGGATTAGGGTTTATGCTAGGTTTAGGGTTTAGTATTAGGGTTTAGGGTTTAAGCTAGGTTTAGGGTTTTGGATTAGGGTTTAGGCTAGGCTTAAGGTTTTGGATTAGGGTTTAGGCTAGGCTTAAGGTTTTGGATTAGGGTTTAGGACTAGGGTTTAAGCTAGGTTTAGGGTTTTGGATTAGGGTTTAGGATTAGGGTTTAAGCTAGGTTTAAGATTTTGGATTAGGGTTTAGGCTAGGCGTAGGGTTTTGGATTATGGTTTTGAATTAGGATTTATTAAGATTTTGGATTCGGGTTTGTTAAGATTTACATGGGTTTGATTTGGTTTGAGACATAACTAGGGTTTTGGATATGGTTTAGTGTATTGAATGTCCTCTTGGTTTTTTTAGATTGAAGTAGAGGCTTAGGCTAGTTTTTTGTGGATGAAATTCGGGTAAGATGTCATGTTGCCTTTGGGAAAAGTAATTGAGAGCCCAACAACGAAAAGTCTGTTCCAGAAGAGGTTACCTACAATCTAGCAAAATTGGGGTGTCTATAAGTATCTACGGTCTATCGACTTGACGTTGAACGACTGAGAGTTTGATGCTAACCTGATCGTGATGGACATGTAGAAGTACGATGTGATACTCAACATGGATTGGTTAGCGCAGTAGTCCGCTTTGATTGACTATGCTAGGAGGAGAGTTTATTTTGGGTCTCTTGAGAATGGGTCTTTCTTTGTGCAAGGTGGGTGTCTTAGTGAGCCAAAGCTTATCATTTCGGCTATAAAGGCTTATAAGTCTTTGGTCAGGGGTTGAGTGGAGTATCTAGCCAGTATAGTCTCTTGAGTTTGGTGTTCACAACATCTCTGTGGTGTGTGAATTTCTCGACGTTTTCCATAACGATTTGCCTGATATGCTACCTTATAGGGAATTGGAGTTCTTGATCGACCTCATCGCTAGTTCTAGTGTTGTGTTGAAATCTCCTTATCGCATGGTGCCAGCAGAATTGTGAGAGATCAAGACTCAGTTACAATAGTTACTAGACAAGGGGTTTATCAAGCTGACTGTATCTCCATGGGGAGCGCCTGTCTTGTTCGTCCGTAAGAAGGATGGTTCGCTCCGATTGTGTATAGATTATAGGATGCTGAACCAGATCACGGTGAAGAACAAGTACCTCTTGCCTCGCATTGATGACCTGTTCGACTAGTTGTAGTCCGCATCTATGTTCTCGAAGATTGATCTAAGGTCAGGGTATCATTAGTTGAGGATACGAGACTCAGATATTCAGAAGACTGCTTTCTGGCCGTAGTACGAGCATTATGAGTTCAAGGTCATGCCTTTCGGATTGACCAATGCACTAGCTGCATTTATGGATCTAATGAACAGGATCTTCAGCCCTTTTCTGGACGAGTTCATTGTGGTTTTTGTTAATGACATGCTGGTCAACCCCCCTGATGTTGATAGTCACGCCTTGCACTTAAGGGCAGTTTTGGATACTCTGAGGCGTCATCAGTTGTATGCCAAATTCTCCAAGTGTGAGTAGTTCTGGTTGAACGAAGTTATGTTCCTTGGCATTTGATTTCTGGAGAAGGCATCAGAGTGGATCCAACCAAGGTTGAGGTAATGAGCAGTTGGGAGCGACCCAGGATAGTGGCAGAGATAAAGAGTTTCTTGGGTCTAGCGAGCTATTATAGGTGGTTTATCAGCGATTTCTCCTCCACAACCGCACCTCTAATAGAGTTGACCAGAGTAGACACCTCGATTTTGCAGTCACATGGCAGCAGACTCCTCCAGAAAGATGCTCTAGTTGCGATCACCTAAACCTCAGCTCAACATAGACCCACAAGCCCATTCAAGCCCACACAAACCCACTTTGACCTAATTAAAGCAAAAACAAATAATTAAGAATCAAAATCAACTAAAATTCATTTAAAAACTTTTAAAATCCAAACTAATCAAATAAACACCCAAATTAAAACTAAAATTAAATAAAATACACGTAAAACAATTAATTAAATGAAAACCCTAATTAAAGTTAAAATCCACTTAAACTCCAAATTAATCAAGTGAAAACCCTAATTAAAGTCAAAATCAAATAAAATCAAGTTAAACCACTTAAAATCCAAATTAATCAAGAGAAAACCCTAATTAAAATCAAAATCAAATAAAATCCATTTAAACCACATTAATCCATTTAAATTCAAGAAAAAAAAACCTAAATTAAACTCAAAACCCTAAAAACCCTAATTTAAAATCACCTAATTAAACTCAAAACCCTGATTAATTAAACCGAAAACCCTAATCAATTAATTAAATCACAAAAACCCTAAAATAATAAAACCCTAAAAACACTAACTTTAATCAAATTAAATATCAAAAAACCCTAAAATAATAAAACCCTGAAAACCCAAATTTGAAGTCAATTAATTAAATCACAAAAACCATAAAATAATTAAGATCCTAAAAAACCATAAAATAACAAAACCCTAAATAAACCTAATCACTTAATTAAACTCAAAACCCTAAAAATCCTAATTCAAATCACTTAATTAAACTCAAAACTCTAAAAATCCTAATTCAAATCACTTAATTAAACTCAAAACCCTAATTTAAATCCAAAACCCCTAAATCAAACTCAAAAAACCTAAACCTTAATGGGAATTGGGGGCGATTCTCTCCAGGCACCATTGATTTGGAGACTGTGCTCCCTAACGTTTCTCCCCGTGAAGGTCGTGCCATTCTCCTCTTTTTTGTGAGTACCTTTGGTGTGTATCCTCTCCTGGGGCTGGATCAGCTCGGTGGAGCTTGATCTAGCTCCAGGTTGTTCTGCATTGGGATGTCTATCCTCGTGCCTTTGGGTGCGGTTGCACCTGTGGTAGAGCCTAGGGATTGCTAGAAAGGCATGGGCATTCCGGCTTCTGATGATCCCCTTATATCACCATTGAAATTCAGTAATCCTAGAGCTGCCCTTGAGAAACGCCGTCACTTATCCTTTGCTGCAGCTACATGCGAGTTGCATCAAGCTCCCCTTTCCCTTGGTGTGCCAGAGAGGAAACCGGTACTGATTGATGGTGAGGAGGTTATTCAATTCTCACTTGAGGAGGTGAATCAGATGGCAGTTCCTTTCTCCTGGACTTTGATTGGCAAGTTTACTACGGGCAGGCCTGCGTTGATGGAGGTCCTTACTTCTATGAAGAATGTCATGACTTTTCAAGAGGAAATCTTCCCTGTGGCGCATGATCAGAGGCACATTTTGATACGCTTCACTAATAGGGAGGATTTCGTTAAAGCATATATAAAAGATGCTTGGTTTATCAAAGGAAAAAGAATGAGAGTTTTCAGGTGGTCTCCCAATTTCATGATTGGCTCTGAGTCATCGTGCACTCCTATTTGGGTTGGTCTTCCCGCACTGAGAGCTCATTTGTATGATCCTGGTGCTATTCAATCCTTAGCAAGTTCGCTTGGGAAGTTTCTATGCATGCATAAAGATGTGACCAATTTCACTAGGCCTGGCTATGACTATGTCTATGTAGAAATGGATCTTGCTAATCCTATGAAGAAGTTCCTAACTATTGATAATGGAGGCCAGATGATCAAACAGGAGGTGGATTATGGTATTTCCCTGCCCCCGTACTGCCAGTTCTACTCCATGATTGGGCATTTGTCTTCAGATTGCAGAAGGCAGAAGGTGGTTGAGCATATGGATAAGCCTAAGAATGATGGAAATCCTATAGGCAAGGAACCAATGGAGAGTAAGGGTAATAGTACTGCTGGCCAATCCAAAAGTGCCAAAAAAAGAGCAAATAGGAAATTCAAATTGGGGGGAGTTAAGATTTCTAGGAATTTGAAAACAGGGATACCAGGGATCAAAATTAATGAAGTTAGCAAGGATGAACAAATTGAGAAAGGTTTGGTGGAGGCGAAGAAGCTTCCTCTCGTGTCTAATAAAGGTAAGGCTTTGGCTCAGGATGAGACCTCTTCAGGTTGCCTAGAAGAAGGGGGCTGGTCGACTGTTGTAGGTAATAAGAATTGGAAAGTGGGGTCTTCTAGAAAAGGGGCGGTCAGGGAGTATGTCTCTGGTTGTCTGAAACCGGTCCAGACGCAGTCAAAGGAAGCTAGAGGAGTACCCAATGAGGCCTGTAAGGATGTACCTAGTGGTTTTGTTGAGCCTCAGGTGGATGGGGAGCCTGATACTGCGTCTGAAGCAGAAATCAGGGTGGAGATTAAGCCAGGCAATGACATTAAGAAGTCAGCTGGATCCAAGGTTTCTGCTGTCAAGAAAGCGAAGGAGATAGCACCTAATAAGGTGAATTTTGAGTTGAAGGAAGCTAAGTTACTCCTTAAAGCAAGGTCTAATGCTGAGAAGGAGAAAAAGATGGAGGAGCCTAAACTCTCTAGAAGACCAAAGGTTCAACAGGAAGATGACCTTCCATAGGAATTACAAAATAAAAGGTTGGAGAAGTTTCTCCACCATTAATCGAAAGTTCTGAATAGGATTGAGCAACCAGCTGGGGAGATCTCTCCAATCCTACTCAACACTAAGGTTGGGAGGGCAAGTCCCATGGATTTAGATATTTCAACTATGGCTTAGCATAAGTTGTTGTCCAAGGAAAAGAAGGTGGAAATCATGCAACAACAACACTTCACTGGTAGAGAAGATTTGCATGCTGATGTGATTCCTGTGCTGGGATCAAAGGAAGATATGGTGGAAAAGGTTAATGCTGGAATGGTTGTTGATTACAATAGTGGAGTGGTAGAGGTGTATCCCCCTACTACTAAACCTGGAGTTGGTTTGAAAAATTTATTGATCAGTCTAGTTTGGACAGCAAGAAGGAGGGTCTCCATGCAAAAGAATCAAAGCCTATTACATCTGATCAGGACCATCTCTTTGGCTCTAGAAGGATTATTAAAGATGATATTAAAATGCTGTGGGATGCGAATTATTCTATGGCTGAAATCAAGGAAGCTTGTCCTGCCCTTATAGCTATTGCTGCTCAAATGGAGTTGGACTTCAGAGAATTGTTGGTGGCGAATCATGATCCCAGTAGTGATGATGGCCAGAATCTTTCAGGAGGTTTGTGGTATCGACACTGCTCTGATCCAGCCTTCATCGAGACTAACAAACTAGGGGTGCTACCTGATGGTTGTTTTGAAGAGTTAGAGCCTGAATTTGAGGAAGTTAAAGGGTCCAGGGATCCCTCCTGGATTCCTGGGAGCGAAATGCAATTAGAGGAATTTATAGTTGGTGCTGAGGTTCTTGCTTCAGATATGGGATCCAGGATTCCAGAAACTGTCTTTGATGATGGGGATATGATCTTGGATAGCAAGAGTAGGAAACGTAATGCTTCTAGGCCAAGGGTATAGAGGTATAACCTGAGGAGTAAGACTAGGACTATAGCAAAGTTCTTCAGTCAATCGCATCATTCTGATAATGAGAGTTATGTTTAATACAATCATTTGGAATTGTAGGGGGATTGGTAATACTCCCACTATATCTCATCTTAAAGATTTAATTAAAAAACACAAAGTGGAGCTGGTTGCCATTCTTGAACCCATGGTTGGGGAGGGGAAGGTGTCTAGTGTCTGTAAGCAGCTTCGGATGGATAATTTTTGGGTTAATTCAGCCTCTGGATCCAAGATTTGGGTGTTCTGGAAGAAGTCCCTTTCTCTTACTATTATTGAGGAGTCCGATCAAGCCACAACATTTGTTGTTCATGACATTTCTGGGCAGATTGGTCAGTTTACTTGTGTCTATGCACCGTGTGATCGGTACAGAAGGCGAGACTTGTGGATGGATCTGCTTAATGTGGGAGCTGCCACAACAATACCTTGGTTTCTGGGAGGAGAATGGAACTGTGCTCTTAATTCTTCTGAGCTTATTGGTGGAAAGGATTTTGATTTTCCTTGTGCTGATGACTTTGGAGACTTTATTCAGTTTACAGGCCTTGGGTAACCTCACCACTCTGGCAACCTCTTCTCCTGGTGTAACTCTCGGCAAGGTATTAACAGGATCTACAAAAGGTTGGATAGGGTGTTAGGGAATGCTGAATTGTTGGGTTTGGTGTCGCATTCTGTTTCGTACCTGGATAGAATCTTCTCTGATCATGCCCCTATGTTGATCTCTACTCAAGCACATTGGTCTGGTGGACCTAGCCCGTTTAAGTTCCAGTCTATGTGGGTTGAACACCCTGAATTCTTGGACTTTGTGAGAGACAAATGGAATCATGTTGCTACTTCTTCCCCATTGCTTAATCTAAGTATGAAAGTCAAGGGGCTCAAACAGAGCCTAAAATGGTGGAACAAGCATATTTTTGGGAATGTTACTCAGAGAAACGACTATCTCCTTTCTAAGATGTCCAGTCTGGATGTGTATCTTCAGGAGGTATGGGATGAGAATGTTTGGGAGCAATACTTGCCTACTAGACAAGAGTATATGGAGAATGAAAGGCAATTGGAAATTTTTCTTACACAGAAAGCTAGAGTTTAGTGGTTGTTGGTGGGAGACAGGAATAGCAAGTATTTCCATTCTATTCTTCAAGATAGACGTAGAAACAATGTTTTTTCCAACTTACTCGAAGCTTGTCTCAATGACAGACCAAAGATGTTGCAGAGGGGGAGGGCCCTTTTCATGAATCCTCTTCAGGAGGAAGGATGTTTTCTTGATCCAACACTTTTGGAAGTTATTCCACTTGCGGTGAAGACAGAGGAGAACATGATTCTCAAATCCATTCCTTCCAGTGAGGAGATTAAGAAGACCATCTTCTCTATGGAGCCTGAAAGCTCACCTGGCCCTGATGGATTTACTGTGTTCTTCTTCACTTCTTGCTGGGATATTGTTGGAAAGGACTTGGTTGAGGCTGTTCAGGCTTTCTTCAAAGGGAGTCCTCTTCCAAGATGTTGGAAAGCCACATTTTTAACATTAATTCCGAAGAAGGACCAGGTTTATGATTTTTCTGACTTTAGACTGATCAGTCTTCGCAATGTTTGCTATAAAGTGATTTCGAAGATTTTGGCAGACAGGCTGAACTCCTTCCTGCCTAAGCTTATCTCTCTAGAGCAAGGGGCGTTTGTTAGTGGAAGGCTTATTCATGAAAACATTGCCTTAACTCAAGAACTCATTCAACACATTGACCATGGTAAAGAGGGCGGTAATGTCGTGCTGAACATTGATATGGAGAAAGCTTATAATAGGCTCAATTGGGATTTCTTAATTGGGGTGCTTAGCAAGTTTGGCTTTGATGAGATGACTTTGAGTCTTATCAAGCAATGTGTGGTGGCTAATTCTTATTCAGTGATTGTTGATGGCTCTTCCACAGAGTTCTTCACGGGGTTGAGAGGGTTGAGACAAGGTGACCCTATCTCACCTGCTCCTTTTGTCTTGGCTGAGGAGGTGTTGAGTAGAGGCATATCCAAATTATAGGAGAATGGTAGCCTTCTTCCTTATTTTGTGCACAAGGACTGCCCTATTATCACTCATTCCCTATTCGCAGATGTCACCATGGTTTTTCTGAATGGGAGAAAGAATTTTGTGAAGGCCATTATCGATTTCTTGCTTGAGTATCAACTAGCTTCAGGACAGAAGATTAATCCAACCGAAAGTTTCTTCCTGGTCTCTCAGAACCTAGATAATTATCGAGTTAAGATGGTTCAACAGTTAACTACGTTCCCAAGAGGCTCCCTTCCGTTTACCTATCTTGGATGCCCTATATTCAAAGGCATGAGTAAACAGATCTATTTTGAGGGATTGGTGAATAAGATCTTGCACAGGGTCAAGGGGTGGAATGCCAAATTCTTATCCCTAGGGGGCAAAATCATTCTGATTAAACATGTGTTGTCTAGTATTCCTATCCACATGCTTTCCATTTTCGACATCCCTGGGGTTGTCCTTGATAGGTTGAATAGGATTTTTGTCAACCTTCTTTGGGGAGATCAGGAAGGCACTCACAAGAGACATTGGGTGTCTTGGAACACAGTCTATTCTAAATTTGTAGAGGGTGGTATAAGGATGAGGAATCTTAGGGATGTTATGTTTGCTCTTCGCATGAAGTTGGCTTGTAGGGTGAGAACCGGGAATTCTCTCTAGGTAGTTTTTATGAGGGGGAGATATGGTTAGATGGCTAAGGATCCTTCTCTTGTTAAGGGTCCTGCTAGATGGAAAAGACTTCAGGAGGCTTGGATAGCAATGAGGGATCATATCCAATGGTCTATTGGTCAGGGAAGGGTCAGCTTTTGGTTTGACAATTGGACAAATCTGGGCGTCCTTGCTGAGATTACGGATACCCACATTCAGAACCCAGCCCTTACTGTAAGGGAGGCTTTCCAGAATTTCTCTTTTATATTTAATCTTCGGCTCCCTAATGATATTCTATATGGTATATTGGATCTTCAGATTGATATAAATGAGGAAGATGACTCTTTGATCTGGGATCTTAATGTGGATGGCCCGTTCATGGTCAAGTCTACTTGGGATTTGTGTAGGGTCAAGAAAGATCCTGTTCTGTGGGGCTTAGGCATCTAGGATGCCTTCCTACCAACCAAAATTTCGTTCATTCTCTGGAAACTATATTGGTGTAGACTTCCTACGGATGATAAAATTCAGGAGATGGGTTTTGCCCTGCCATCCAAATGTGTATGTTACAAGTCTGGTCAACAAACGAAAAATGTCTGTCATCTATTCTTTGAAGGGGAATGGGCCTCCATCTGCAGGAAATGGTTTGCCAGTTGCATTCAGGTGGGCATTTTGTCAGAATGCTCTTTTTCCCAATGGTTGCACAAACTTTTTACCAAGAGGGGTAAAGAGTCCTTCCTTCAGAAATTCCAACGCTTAATGGCAGCTGCTGTGCTCTGGGAATTATGGAAAGCCAGCTGTTCCAACAGATATGGGGGCAAAGTCCTTTCAGTCTATCAGATTCTTTTGAACATTAGAGGTTGGACGACAGACTTTGGCTTTTTGCTGAAGAACCTCAAGTGCATGAATGAAGAGGAAGTTAACATTCTTCATAATTTTAATATCTCTGGTACTTCCACAGTCAAGCTTTCTCACATCATTGTCCACTGGACTAAACCACCCGTTGATGCATTCAAATTAAATGTTGATGGGGCTGCTAGAGGTAACCCTCGTCCTAGTGGGGGGGGGGGGGGGGTGTTATCACGGATCACTGTGGTAGGTTTATTGCTGCATTTACAAATTTCTATGGTAGATGTACTAAAATGGTGGA
>JAMKQA010016830.1:0-27209 GCA_024699735.1 Posidonia australis
TTTTTGCATGATTTTTCATGTTATGGTTTTCCTTGTCTTCCATAATAGACTAGGTGGCGACTCCGTTTTATTTTGCTTTTTCGACGTGATTTTGCCGACCGATTTCGCATTCGTTTGCGGAATCTCCTCGCCGGCATGGTTACAGTTATGTTTGGCTGTTAGGTTCTTTTATTGTGGTTGGCCGGATGGCGAAAGTGTTGTTTGACTCAAGGAGTTCTATCTCCTTTCAAATCAGCGTGGTGACGCCGCTGGGGGAGCACAATTTGGCATGGAGGTATCTACGGTCTGTCGACTTGACGTTGAATGGCAAAGAGTTCGATGCCAACCTAATCGTGATGGACATGCAAGAGTACGATGTGATACTTGGTATGGATTGGTTAGTGTAGTAGTTCACTTTGATCGACTGTGCTAGGAGGAGAGTTTATTTTGGGTCTCTTGAGAATGGGTCTTTCTTTGTGCAAGGTGGGTGTCAAGGTGAGCCTAAGCTTGTCATTTCAGCTATGAAGGCTTATAAGTCTTTGGTTAGCGGTTGCGTGGGGTATCTAGCCAATATAATTACCTCTACTTCTCCTGAGTTGAGTGTTCACAACATCTCTGTGGTGTGTGAATATCCCGACGTTTTCCCTTTCAATTTGCTTGGTATGCCACCTCACAGGGAAGTAGTGTTCTCGATCAACCTGATCCCCAGTTCTGGTGCTGTGTCAAGGCCTCCTTATCGCATGGCACTAGCAGCATTACGAGAGCTAAAAACTTAATTGCAGGAGTTGCTGGACAAGGGGTTTATTAGGCTGAGTGTGTCTTTGTGGGGAGTGCCTGTCTTGTTCGTCCGTAAGAAAGATGGTTCGCTCCGACTGTGTATAGATTATCGGATGCTGAACCAGATCACGGTGAAGAATAAGTATCTCTTGCCCTGCATTGATGACCTATTCGACTAGTTGTAGTCTGCATCAGTGTTCTCGAAGATTGATCTGAGGTCATGGTATCACCAGTTGATGATACGAGACTTAGACATTCAGAAGACTGCTTTCTGGACACGGTACGGGCATTACAAGTTCATGGTCATGCCTTTCGGCTTGACTAATGCTCCTGTTGCATTTATGGATCTGATGAACAGGATTTTTAGCCCTTTTCTGGACTAGTTCGTTGTGATTTTTGTTGATGACGTGCTGGTCTATTCTCCTGATGTTGAGACTCACGCCTCACACCTGAGGGCAGTTTTGGATACTCTAAGGCATCATCAGCTGTACGCTAAATTCTCCAAGTGTGAGTTCTGGCTGAGTGAAGTTATGTTCCTTGGCCATTTGATTTCGGGAGAGGGCATCGGAGTATATCCTCCCAAGGTAGAAGCGGTGAGTAGTTGGGAGCGACCTAGGACTGTGTCGGAGATCAGGTGTTTCTTGGGTCTGGTAGGCTACTATAGGAGGTTTATCAGGGATTTCTCCACCATATCCGTGCCTTTGACAGAGTTGGCTAGGAAGGGAGTTCCTTTCTACTGGGAGCAGAATTGTGAGGCGAGTTTCCAAGAGAAAAGTCTCGTCTGGTTTCTGCCCTTGTGTTGACTCTGCCTTCTGAAATGGTGGCTTCACTTTGTATAGTGATGCCAGTGGTGTTGGGTTAGGGTGTGTTCTGATGCAGCATGGCAATGTTATCGCATATGCTTCATGCCAGCTGAAGGATCATGAGAAGAACTACCCAACCCACGATTTGGAGATGGTTGTCGTAGTGTTCACTCTCAAGCTCTGGTGACACTATCTCTATGGAGAGCACTTTGAGGTCTTCACTGATCATCAGCATTTGAAGTATATCTTCACGCAAAGGGACATCAACCTAAGGCAGCGCTGCTGGGTGGAGTATTTGAAGGACTATGATTTCAGCCTGTCCTACCATCCTGGCAAGGCCAACGTGGTCGCCGATGCCCTGAGTCGGTGTATGCACGTGATGGCAAGCCTGATGGTGAAGGAGTGAACCATGTTGGAGGTCTTGGTGAGTTGTAGGCCGAAACGACAAGCTCGGGGAATGGTTGGTGCCTAGGTGGCCAACCTGTCTGTTCGCCCGAAGCTATTGGAGTTTATTGTCGCTTGTCAGCAGCTGGATCCATTTGTTTAGGCAGTGTTTGAGAAGCTTGAGGCTGGTGGAGAGCCTCATTTCTCTGTTGGGGCATATCGAGAGCTGAGGTATGACATCCGTCTGTATGTGCCCCAGCATTAGGAGGCCAGGCAGAGGTTGTTGGATGAAGTGCATAGGTCTAGGTACACTATACACCTTGGTAGTATGAAGATGTACCGAGACCTGAAGCGGAACTTTTGGTGGCCTGGTATGAAGAGAGATGTTTCTGACCATGTGGCGAGGTGTACTACCTACCAGTTGGTCAAGGTAGAGCACCAAAGACCAGGAGGGACCTTGCAGCCGTTGGATATTACTGTGTGGAAGTGGGAGCACATCTCGATGGACTTTGTGACTGGTTTGTCGCAGACTCAGAGGTAGAACGACACTGTGTGGGTGATCGTGGATCGGCTAACCAAGTCTGCTCACTTCCTAGCCTTTCAGTTGAAGTTTCCGATGCATTGCCTGGCGGAGTTGTATGTCTCCAAGGTGGTTAGGCTACATGGTGTTCCGGTGTCCATCGTGTCGGACAGAGACACGAGGTTCACCTCGAGGTTCTGGAGAACTCTGCAAGAGGCCTTTGGCATTGTGCTCAACTATAGCACGGCATTTCATCCTCAATCGGATGGCCAGACAGAGAGGACTATCCAGATGCTGGAAGATATGCTCAGAGCATGTGCCATAGACTTTTAGGGGAGTTGGGAGGACCATTTGCCACTGATTGAGTTCGCCTACAACAATAGCTGTCACTCGAGCATCGGGATGACGCCGTACGAAGCTTTGTACAATAGGCCATGTAGATCGCCGGTTTGCTGGAGTGAGGTGGGCGAGCGTCAGTTGCTTGGTCCTGAGCTTGTGTAGTTGTATGCGGACAAGGTGGATTTGAACCGTAGCAGGCTATTGGCTGCACAGAGTCGGCAGAAGAGCTATACCGACAGGAGGCGAAGACCGTTGGAGCTTTTGGTGGGAGACTATGTGTTTCTGAAGGTGTCACTGACCAAGGGTGTCATGTGGTTCAGGAAGCGTGGCAAGCTGAGTCCTCGCTATATTGGCCCGTACCAGATCACCTAGAGGATCGGTGAGGTTGCCTATCGGTTGGATCTACCACCGGAGATGTTGTCTGTGCACGACGTGTTCCAATTCTCCAAGCTGAGGAAGTGCCTGGGAAATGTTTTTCATGGTTATGCCAGAAGGGCTCTAGGAAGATCTGTCCTTTGTGGAGGATACTTTCGAGATTGTTGACCGCAAGGAGCAAGTGCTGTGGAATAAGGTGATTCCGTTGGTCTTGGTGCAGTGGCAGCATCATGGAGCCGAGGAGGCCACGTGGGAACGTGAGGAAGCCATCCTAGCCCAGTACCTGTATCTTTCTGCCTAGTGATTTCGAGGGCGAAATCTTCTTTTAAGGTGGTTAGGATGTAACACCCCTAAAATTCATTTTTGTAATTATTTACATTTTATGAATTTTATTCGTAGATGGGTGTTACTGTTCTGAGCCCGTTGTGTGGTTTTGTGCTTTTGGGCTTGGGCCTCTTGGCCAGGCTTTTGTTTGCATGTCCCTGTGCGTGGTTTGGCACTATGCTTGTGGGCCCGAGTGTGGGTCCGTGTGGGCCCATGTTCGTGGGCCATTGGTTGTTGCTAGTAATTGGGTAGTTGGTTAATGCTTGGGAGTCGGCAGTTGGTCTGTGTGCGGCGAGGCTGGTGGGTGGCTAGAGATCGATTGGTGTGTGGGTGCCGGCGATTGGCAAGCAAGTGCGCGGTGACCTCTCCGACGCCCACCCCCACATATTTAACGCATGCAGGGGCGAGCCTTCTCCGACCACTAGAACTCCAGTTGAGCCCCAGCCTTCTTCCCTCTTTTCGCCATCCACTTCTTCTCCACTTCTTCCTCACTCCTCCATCCGCGGCAGGTGGGTGTGGGAGACAGAGAGAGGGTTGAGAGTGGGAGACAGGAAGAGGATGCTCTCAGGGGCTCGTGGTGATGCGAGAGGCTTCAAAGCAACGCCCTAGGGGCCATGGAGTGTCGGAGGACGTGTAGGGCTGCTGGAGTTCGCCGGAATTCGCTGGTGGTCGCCGAATGTCATTTTCAGGTACGTACCTCAATTTTAATGTGTAGAAATCATGTAAAATGGTAGAAATGCCTAGGATGCATGTAATCTAGGCCAAATTTAATGTTTTAGAATTTTTGAGAATTTATTGTGGTGTTTATGGCCATTTATGGTGGTTGATGCGTTTTGGGTCCTTTTGACCCTCTTGCCTTTCCAATTTTATATCTTGATGCATAGTGAATGGATTTTAGTTTTGTTTGTTGGGATTTGGAGTAGACTCAAAGGTCTACATCTAATGTTTTATGCAAGATTTTTGGTGCTTGTTTAGGGGGTCCGATTGAAGGTCCTAGTTGGGGCGATTTCGGACGGTAGGGTTTGGGTCGTTTTCTATTTTTCTCAGAATTTGGCATACCGAACCATTTCAGTATGCCGTTTTTCTGTCAGATTAGGTCCTCTAGTCGAAATTCTGTCGTCTGATTTTGGATGGTCGTCCGAATCAGGTGATTTCGGTCGACTGAATCAGTTTCCGTATACTGAATTTGGCTTGAGTGTTGACCGTTGACCTGATTCAGTCGACTGATCGAGATCGATCTATCGAACCAAGGATTTTCGACATACCTAACCTGTTTTCCGGCATGTCGATTCTGGGCCCAAATATGCTTATAAAATGTGTTTTCCAAGGGCTTACTTGATTGCTGTGCTTTGTCCCTATAAGATGGGATTATGGGCCATCAGTGGTGGTCCCCTAGGACACCTGAAGCGTCGTTTTGCCTAGGTTTTTGAAGAATTTTCAAAGATATGAAAATGATTTTGGAAATGGGTTTCAAAGAAATAGTTAGCCCATTTTGGAAAATGTGTCCCTAGTTTTCTATGTGCAGGTCAAGACAGTGTGGGACTGTGTCGTCGGGACAAGGGAATGTGACAACATTCTCGGGTGGTCGGGCACAACTCCCTAGTTGAGGTCAGGGGTTGAGATACCAGAGGATGAGGGGCATCGAGTCTTGGAGGTATGAGACTCCTTGATTGTCATCTCAAGGTGAGGGTTGTGGTCCGCTGGTTGAGGTGTCTTGTGGCATGACGGGGTGGTATGATACTCCTGCTGTTGCTGTGAGCATTGAGGCTCGGGGGTTGTTCGGTGTGGAGGTATGACACTCCCTCCCGACCCCTGTGTGTGGAGGACGCCGTGAGGAGGCGAACCCTGTGGTGGCCAGTGCAAGTGGGACATGTGCCCAGTAGCAAGTAGCGTCTTGAGAGACAGGACAACTTTCCCAAAGAGAGGTTGGCTTTGTGAGGGTTCTCCAGGTGGGAGAATCGCGGGACGGTGGTTGGCTCCTGCACAGGGTGGTACCCCGTGGCAGTGCAGAATGTCGTGGTTGCTCCTTGGTGGACTGCGTGTGGCCAGAGTTAGGTTGCCTAACGCTGAGCTTCCTGACTCACCGTGTGTGGTTTTGGCCATTGAGCGCCTTTGCTTGTGGCTTTGGGCTAGTAGAGCCCCGGTTGTAGTTTTGGTCGGTGTGGACCCGATTCATGAGGTTTTGAGAAATGATTTGTGAAATAAATTTAAAAGGAAAATTGATTATAGTTTTGTTTTCCGTGGTTTTCGTGGAGTGCGTACTGGGTGACTTTTGTCACTCATACGTTTTTCCTCGTATTTTGGCTTGCAGGTGTAGGCATGTAGACGTTTAGCGTAGTGCATATAGTCTGGAGTCTCCTAGCTGCACACATAGGTTCCTGGTAGTTAGATGTTTACTGTTTGGCTTTAATTTTCCTGTAGTTTAAATTGTTTTAAATTATTGTGGAAAATGTGGGGCGTAACAGGTTTCTAACACTTATGGAGAATATTGCTCCGTCCGAGTTCTAAATGCATGGATGCATGGTTCAAGCACACAAATGCAAATGTTGATGCATGGGTCCTCACACTATGCCATGAATGGTCCATATGGCAGGTTAGGTCGGCACGATATGGGTGGTCCCTAACTATTTGAACATATGCAAGATGCATGAATGCAATTCATTATGGTCAAGTATTTTCCGTCTTTCAATATGACCAGTACTCTCGAGAAAGGACTGTCGTCCTACAACTCAACTTGGCAGGAAATGGAGTTCTATGAATAAAGAATTGGGTGAGGGAGTGAATCCTTCCTTTACCAAACCAAGGTTTGCCTCTCAGAGCAGCATGTCTATGTACACAATTGGGACTTCCACTATCGACGAGACTTCGTGCTTTACCACGATGGGACCTGATGTAACCTTACGGTGGGTCATGATGTACTAACACCTGGTAGGGTCTGTACCCGCACACATGATAGTCTTTGTTAATAATCAAAGGATGTTCCTTTCCCTACCTCAAAAGGGTTGGCTAAATTGCCTCGGAAAGATATTATAGTGCTATCTTTACTCCCGTATTTTTAAAATTAGATGGAGGGAATTAGTTTTGGCCTCATTTGGGAGATGGAAAATCGAACTCTAGTGATGTCAATTGTGAGTGATCAGTAGATACTCTAAAGATCATTACGGGGCAATGTCTTAGTGGAGAAGAATCCACCCAAGTCATGGAGGCATGCTTGGGTAGGATGTTGATTTCAAAACTTGGTGGATCAATTGTTGCATCACCGGCCAGTCCCATTTCAATTTCCTTACTTACTAGGTTTTCACTTATAAGTAAGGTGGATGGCACTACTTATTATATTTTTGGTTTTTATCTTGGGTCTTTTGATTTTTTGAATTTTTAGATTTTCTAATTTTTTGGATTTCCCCATTTTCTTTTTTAAATGATGACGATGACAAGTGTAGTCACAACCCTCCCTCTTATACATCTAGCATCACTGCCTTGTATTATCCAAGGTGAAAGAGTTGTTTCTTTTATCATGCGTAGACCCTTTGAGGACTTTGGACTTCGTACTGGTCTTAATTGATAGTTGCCTCCTTTATTTACTCAGTCCTTGAGTTTCTTGGGCTTCCTACTCCTTACCCATATTTGTGGAAGAGTGGGGAAGGCTTAATGTTTGATAGACTCTTAGCATTGGCTATAACTTTAGCTCCGCTAGCTAGTGTTTGGCCCTAATGTGCCTGTAGCTACCCAAGGGTTTTGGCTTTTGCTTTTCTTTTCTTTTTCTTTTCTTTTCTTTTGGGGTTCCTCTCTCTTGTTAGTTTCCTGTAGATGCTCGTCCATCACTGTCTTCTCAGACTAATGCTATGATGGCACACCTACTCGTAAGTTATCTCACCCCATTTTGAGTACTTGCCCATCACTGCCTTTTTGGACTTATGCTACGACAACGTACCTGACTCTATGTACACTCCCCTCTTTTGGGAACTTTCTAAGTAGTTTGGTTCTAGTGCACTCACCCATCATTGCCTTCCGGTCTAATGCTAGGATGCCATGCTATAAAAGGCGAGTTGTTTTTACGATATGCTTATGCTCGGAGCCTTCTTTGCTCTTATCTCCCTATGCAAGGTGTATGTGAGGATAGGACAAGGTTGTGGCTACCGTAGTTGCTCAAATTCTTTTCTAAGTAGGAGACAACTTTCTTCCTTAGCTAGTACTAGGTCTTGGGTTCTCTTTAGGCTTTGGCAAGTAATTAAGGGTGAACTTCTTAAGTACATGTGACTTCCATGGATTTGAAGGCATCTTCATGTCACCCAACCCGATTGGGTGGACATTCCCTAGGTATTATATCTTCTACATAGGAAAACCCTAGATAATGTTTTGGCTGTTGTGCTCAATGATCTAAATGGTCAGGTGTGACTAACACTCATCAATCATCATTATTGTTGTTTTCTTTATTGCTATTATTAAATCCAACCTAACATGCAAAGAAAATAAAGATGACAAAAAGGAAAATTAATGTTTTATTTACATGTTTTGGAAAATAAAATGACCTTGCCCCTAGTCGGGCTCGGTTGAGGCTCTTATCTTCCTCCCTAGATGGAGGGAAATACCTGTGGGACAGTTGTAGGAGCCTACCCGTAGTGTTGAGACTTCAATTGGTGCTGGTGCATCTATTGATTTTTCTTTTAGTTTGTGCCTAGTTCTAGGTTTCTTGGGGTCACGATCAAATTCGTCTTGATTTGGTTCTTATAGGGTGTCCCTGTTGGCTTGGTCTCCCTATGAGGGTTCCCTTTTCTCTAGTGCACGATCACTCGTATTTCCATTGATTTCTCCCTAGCTGATGTACTCATTGATGCCCCTAGTGGGCCTGCTTTCTTTTGTTGGATCTAGTGGCTTGGGTGGAGGCTTGATTTTGGCATGAATTGACTGAGTTGACTGGCATAGTTGGTTGATGGCAGCCTCTAGGTGATACGAGTCTTGATTGTTGTACTCATCATAGACAGGCAGCATGTTGGCATCTCTCCCCATCATGTCTTGGAACATTTGAGAATCTAGCCCTTTCTTGTACCAGGGGTCAGAGTCATACCATTCCGCAGAAGGCTGCTCATGTATAGCTCTAGTGGGAGTCTATCTTTGCCTAATTTTGGTGTAGTAGGCTCCTATTCTATCCCGGAGTCCATCTAGTGGTTAGCATTGATGGTGATTACTTCCCCTTGATATTTGAATTTTAGGAGTTGAACTACAGGGGATGCCACAGCATTGATTTCTGTAAACCAGGATCTTCCCAGAATAAATGTTTTTAAAGAAGTTATAGAAAGTCTTAGCCATGTGATCTGGGGTACCTCAAATGTTCCTATCCTAGATGGATTCTCAGAAATGTGAAAATGGAATATCTACAGTATGTTCTAGTCGTTTAAATGATATTTTATCAAGTCTTTAAGCATATGAAAATTTGGATTTCAATATTTAACATGGTTCCTCATTTTTTTTATGTCCCTCACCTTTTCATAAATTCTTTTTAAATCCCTAGGTCCCTACAAAATTTACACAAAACATCTTAAGTAGCATTATTTCTATACAATAATCAATAAATATGAGGAATAGAATGAGTATGAATTATGTATTCATCAAGGCATGGCTATTTAGCATGGGCAATATGTGTGTCTTTCAAGCACACTTTCCTAGCATAACTTGCTAGAGTGAGTCATAAGCGTGTATTTTTTGCACGGAGCTCTAGCCCATCTTCTACTGTAGAAGAGCAAACTAGACCAATTAGTTTTGGAAGTGCATTTCAAGGCTTGCCATTGGTGGTTACGGATATGAGGTTGCTGCTTGATGTGTTTAGACTATCATATCCCATTCAAAACCCAATCCATTCCTCCAAATCAAATCTCAGCCAACCATCTCAAATACAATTAGCATCAAACAGTCATCATGCATTCCCAACTCCTATAAAGGACCAACGTCCTCACAAGGCAAACTCCTCTTCCTTAGTATTGGCTCTCTTTGGCACCCGAGCTCTCACACTCCCTAAGCTTACCCTCAAGCACTCCCAAGTTCCCAAGCACTCGAGCACAAATGATCAGCTTGTGTGTTCCTTGGGAGTGAGAGCTGAAAGAGCACCCCTAGCTTGTAAGTGAAGGCCACTCTCCATTGCAATACTCCCTTGCCCACACACCGACCTTGAAGTTCCCTGTGGAGTGGAGTCTGTGCATTAGAAGAAACAAGCTACCAGTAACTGCCCCATGCTGGAGGACATTCGATGTGTTGTGCCGAGGTAAGCACACTCACTAAGTAGCATAGGCCTCCCCTCTTTGCAATGGCTTCCTTGTCCATTGGTTGACCATGGTTTTGTCAATTTTAGTTGAATTATGCTACTTTGGTTTGCTACCATTTATGGGCTTATTTGCTTCTTATTTTGGTTACAATGGTGATGTTCTTGGGACCTCTTGCTTTTCAACCACTTCTCCTTTCCCATCCCCCTTAGAGCATGCCAAGAGTAGTTGATGCCTTTAGACTCATGTAGTCCAACCATCCACAGAATGTGGAGCCAAGGCCCAGGCATGCCATGAACAAGGAAGGTCGGTAAACAATCTTGATTTGGGTCGGTGCATTGGTAATTTGATTTCACTTTCAATCGCATTGTGTTTCCAACATTGGTTCTCTTCATCCTTGAGTGTTTCTCGATGCATCTGAACTTAGTTTGTGATGGGTGTGCATGCAATGACCAACAACTACTGGAGCTAGAATAGAGCTTTTGGGCATGTCGGGTGGACATGGGTCTCCAATTAGCATGGGTTGCTTGCAAGGATTCCCAACATGGTCCCTTGGCCATATCCCATAGTTCCAATGGAGCACCACATACATTATTGGCTTGTTTGGTCTTGGTTTTCTGCGACTGCATTACTTTTGCAGGTTTACTTGTGTTAGCATGGCATCTCACATTCATTTGGCATCCATCCATGCTATTATTTCTTATTCCTTTTGCCACATGCACAAGCGGTTCAAATAGAGAGATCAACGTCGTCGAGTGTACGAGGGTGCTTAACACCTTCTCCATGTGTAACAAGAGTTCTTATCATTTCTTTACCCATGAGGACCTTGTGTGCTTAGTCCATTAGCATTGGAGTCTAGCACGTTTGTTGCTTTACCTATTATTTGCATATGGTTTTCCTCATCTCCTATTTTCTCTCGCTTTGTGTTTTCGAGTTGATGCTCTCCTTGGAGACACTATCATTTTTGTGGCCTTTTGGCATGTGTAGAGTCATCCCATGCACCCTTGGGTCCCCTACCCTCCCAACACGTGGTCACAATATCGTTGACGGTTAAGGGAGGCTAGGAAGACGTGTTTAGTGTTTTGAAGAGCCTCGAGATGTCTTCTTCCTTGAGCTCAGAAGACATGTTCAGTGTTTTGAAGTGTTTTAGTAGGTCCTCTTCCTCGATAATGGTCACCTACACGGTTTCTTCCATGGCAAAGGAGGTTTTGATGGATGCGATCTTCTTGGGCGTGGCATTGTTTGGGTTGAAAACACCAATACTATTGACATGGTTGTTGAGACTCCAATTCAAGGGTTTATCATCCAACAACAAATCAAACCTTGTGCCAAACCTACCTTCTCCATCATAAGCTTGTATCAACTCCTTTAATCCATGGCCATGAAGGCCCAACCCTTGGCCTTCTTAGTAGCCAATTATTTTCATTATTTCCCATCCAACGTCCATTGTCATGGTCTGGGTTCTTGTTGTCTTCTTCATGGTATAAATGAGCTTAGGGTTAGCCCACTTTCAGCTTATATCTACCAATGATAGCACACTCTTGCCTTGGTGTCCTTGGATGGTTCTAAGCGGAAATTAAAGTAATGGGGAAGACAAATTACATTCGCTTCCCCCATTTTGACAAGAATGTCCTCATTCTACTTAATGATCCTCCCCTTGTGAGAAAATTTCAGAAATTGGTGTTGTTAAGTTTAAGGATTAGTTCAACAAGAAAATAAAATGAAGAACAGAAATAAAGCAGACACGGAAATTTACATGGTTCACCCAAGAAAGGGCTATGTCCACGGGCAGGGCAGATAGGTATCACTATTCTTCAGAATAATACAGCTCAGACCAAGAGTATAACTCTTGTACAAATCACAGAAACTTCAATATGAAATTTCTACCAGTATCGGCAACAAAAAAGCAGCAACTTCACTGGAACTAGATGAAAAACCAAACGAGGAAACCAGAGGAAGAAAGATGTTCCCGTTTGCTCCATCAAAAGCTCCGACCCTGCCTCCTCCATATATAGCAGTAGAGGGAGGCGGGTGAGCAAGTGCGGATGCGTGGGTGAACTGACGCGCAGAGCAGACGCATGGGTGCGTGGAGCAGACGCAGTGGAAGAGTAGACAGGTTGAGGAGACGAGTGGATGCACGGAGGAGATGCAGTGGAAGAACAGACGCGCGTTGAGGAGACGCGTGGATGAGTGGAGGAGATGCAGCGGAAGAACAGACGTGCGTTGAGGAGACGCGTGGATGTGCGGAGGAGACACAGCGGAAGAACAAACGCGTGGATCGAGGAGCAGACGCGAGCGAAAGTAAGAAGCAGACGGGAGCGGAAGTGCAAGCGCGACAGCTCCCTGCGTCCCCCAAACTTCCACGATCTGGAAGAGCGGGTGGAAAAAACGCGTCCGGGAACAGTGTCTCCACAGCCTGAGTTATATATATATATTTTCTTTCAGAACATATATTCAAGTTATATCTACAGGTGTCTTAGGGAGGAGACTACCTTGAGACTATCTCGCCATTGCATTTCCAAAATGATTTGATAGGACATATCATGTGGATTACAATCAGTTTCACAGTCAATTGTATAGGGCCCACTCCTATCTTTGTTGTCCATCTGTCATGTGCAGCCCTTTTGCTATTATCATAGCTGGCTATTGTCATATCTACTGGAGTCAATAAAGCTTCATTCACACCCAATGCTCTCACAATAGATAAGCAACATACATTCATTGACACACTAGTATCTACTAATACACCAAGGATTATGTGATTATTGAGATTCTAATATTAAGTGGACAAGTTTTTCTCTTTGGTAGTTCTAATTCTGTCTTTGAGAAGGTACTAATAGGTTCTACAAAAGCTGCAAATGCAATTACATGAAGCCTTTCTATAGGGATATTTTCTACCATTTGAGCACCTCTTAGAGGGCCTTCCTGTGCAAATCTAAGCACCTAATGAGGTCATAGATGGAGATCATGGCGTAGGTTTTCTTCAACTACTCTAGTATATCATATTTTGCTTATGCCAGCCTGCATGGATGCTCGAAGTTCTTATGCCTTTTTGATGTCTCTACTAGCTGTACAGGTGGCACGATTCTATTCGATAATCTCCCACTTCTAGTGATGGGTGTTGTATCAATCGCTGACCTGATTTCATCCTCAAGCACTGGTTGGAACTTTATCTATGGAAGTTCTTTTACCATGTTGTGTGGCATTACAAATATCGACTTACCCAATGCAAGCTTCTTGACGAACGATGCAAGCAAGTTGGATCCCACTATCCTTGGTTCAAAATTCACCAGAGTATGGAAGATTGATGATGGTGGCGTTGGTGTAGTTCGGAAGATGGACTGATCGAAAGAGCTCGAGGCTAGTGTTTTGATGATTACCGAAGGGTTGGGAGGAGGCCTTCGAGCATGTGATGATGGTGATGTAGTGGTGGTCTAGAAGATGGACTAGTTAGTTGGTTCTAGAATCCTAAAGCTAGGGACAAGGCTACCTTGAGGTCCTAGTGTTGTCTTGAGGAGTGAAGGGAGAGAAGGCGGTCACCTGGGTGTTGTGCCTTGAGTGGTGCCAACGCTTCATGAACTAAGATCTTAAAGACTATTGGTAAAGGCTACTCTTCTTCTTCTTCTTCATTGATTACTATGATTCTAATGGCTCTTTGAAGACTTTGTACTCAACTAACCAGTGTGAACTCAACATTTTGCACCAGGCTATAGGTACTGATGCTTTCCTTGAATGCCATGACATTGTGTTTGGACAAAGGGCTGTTGTGGATCTAGGGTCTACCCTTTGCTTGGTTGTGATGCCTGATCTTCTTTAACAAAGCATCCCATTCAATGGCATCTACCGCCACAAAGTCATACACTACATCTCTAAAGACCCAGTGATCTTCCAAATTGTGGCCATTTCTTCTATGGTACGGGAAGTACTTACTCTTGTCGCATTGGCTTCAACAAGCTCCATAAACATGTCTAAAAGTGTTACCAAAATTGGAGGGCAGTTGCCTCACTTGGGGCCCTTCCACTACGGTTGAGAAGGAGGCACATCGTGGTAGTTTCCCCTATTGCTGCCATTGCCATTGTAGTCATTGTTTCTGTTGAAGTTGTTCCCATTCATTGTAGTTGTTGTTCCCATTTGTTGTAGTTGTGGTTGCCATTGTTGTAGTTGCCACTATTTTTCTTGTTTTATTGTAGCTACCTTTCATTTTGGTGGCCATCTTAGTGATATTCCTGTGTCACAACCACTTGGAGAGGTTGAGCCCACTACTTCTGTTTCCTCGGAACGACTTTGACATGAATTACCAATTTTGTGATGCCTTCCACTACTTGAGCTACAACGACCCCCAAGTCGCTACCTCAAAACTTAGCTACATTTTTTCCCTCCTACTTAACACTTACAACTATGCAAATTCCTTAACTAAATCTATGTAAATATCATAAGCACATTTTAATTGGAAATAAAACTAAATAACTCACTAACCTAGAACCCTTAATGTGTGGTTGAGTGACTCCATCTTTAGGTGCACTAGTAAGCTCCTACTCCTATCTTGTACCTAGAAAAACACAAAATTAAACAAATGAGTGACCATAGAAAGGTCACCCAGTACACACCCCACCTAAACACACACACAAAATTCTGGCATCGCTCTTAGATATTGCATCACCACAATAAGGCAACTCTTTAAAATATGCATTTGAAATCATTTTTTTTTCTTTCTTTCCAAAATCATATGCATGCCTTTCAAAAACATTATGCATACTTGAAATGGCGACACTTGCCAAATCAAGTCCACAACCACACCAAAGTACCACACCACACAGAGCCTCTACTCAAATCTATATAAAAATCATATTTCAAAAACTAGCACAAATCCATATTTCAAAAACACAACGCCACTCACAAGCATAAACAACACAAGCCTTAATAAGCACTAGCCACAAGTAGTCGTTGGGGACAAGGACCACGAACCTCCTACACTACCATGGACAGTTGCAACCACTTGTCCTAAGTCCAACCTCTCAGAAGGACCTTCCAACAATGTATCATGCTGCCCAATGCCAAGCAACTAACACTGGCCACAAGTAGTTGCTGAAGACTCTAGCCTCTCTCAGCTACACTACTGTAGTGAATCACTCCATATAGGAGTCCAACCACCCTAGCCCACATGCCTCACAATATCTCATATATCACACACATGGGGTGCATCCTCTAATAGCCCTTGGTGCCCAAGCACCTGGGGACTCTACCCTAGACCCAGGCAGCACCACACCAAATCTAAGTCTCAGTGCTTGTACGTCAAGGGGTATGATGTCCAACTACATAGAGGTCTCATACCCCCTAAGTCCATTGCCACGATACAACCTCGTCCAGTCGACACTTCAACCCACGAGCCTTAGCCTAGTCAATTGTGTTTGACAATCTAGAAATCACACACTCCCTAGTCCCGACAACATGACTCTCAAGCCTATTTGCTTTAGAACCTCATCCGCGGTCATTACACCTAGCTACATACAGATATCATACCCCTTGGGTCTGCTGTTGTGATTTCCTCAGCCACTTGGTTCCTACCTCAATCTCAGCCTCATGAATGACAATTCAGAAGTATCATACCTTTAGGATCTGATGAATACTTGCATGTAGTCTATTGGTAACAACAACCAGAAAACCAATGGAAAACACTTTTCAAAACCTCTTTCAAACTAATGCATTTCTTTTTTTTCCTAGAATCTTTAGAAAACCATTTCGAAAAGCATTATAAAAGCATTACAGAAAGTCATGCAAAACACCACATAGAGAAACCCCAACGAAATCTACAAACCTTGAACCTTCTTTTCCAAATCTTTTGGAAACCACTTTTTGAAGCATTTCCATCATTTTCAAAATCATTTGAAAACCATTTGAAACTCGCAAAACTCCCAAATAGCGACAATAGCTTTTGGTTATAAAACCTACCCAGAAGAGCCACACGGAACTCCAACAATGGTCTTGAAGCCTCTTTTGACTTACAAGGCCAGACATCAATATAACCTACACCTAAACAGTGCCACTGAATACCCAATCCAATGCACCACACCAAAAACTAAACAAACCCCTAACCCTAGAGCCAATTATCAACCATAAAGTCCATCTAAACCATTATGGGGAAAGGCCTAGTATTCCTAGGCCATATAGTTTTTATGCTAAATTAAAACTCAGTGGGATCGTGCTAATATATTTTCGATAGTCCCTAACTCATCTCCATTGATTCACTTAATTATCATTATGATAGAATAACCGACAGTGTTAATATAACCCTAATTATATCAAAAACTACTAAAAACGACTCCTTAAGGGCTTATATGTAGTTTACACAAAACTTAAGGGCTTAAAAGTAATGAAACCTAAAACCTGATGAATTGAAAAGTAGTTTTAGCAATGTTCAGGGGTCCAACAACAATTTTTATAGAACTCAAGGAATAAAATTTAATTAAATATAAAATATAGAGACTAAAATGCAAATTTCATATAAAAGCTAATGACCTAAAAGTAATTCTTACAAAAGTGGGTGAAAGTGTAATTTAACCCACTTAACTGTTCATCCTTCACCCAAAACATACAAATCCAAAACCAAACTGAAGATCTCGATGAAATCTACAATTTGGAGCAAGAACCATCAAAATCCATTAAGCACAACTCGAGAAATCATCAACCAAATCTACTATCACTATTCACTCCTACAATACACCTGAGAATTCAAATCACAACCGGTTTCTCTACATGTATCCAAAAATCTCAAATAACATACTAAATTGAAGATCTCAAGATGATCTTCCATTTGGGACAAAAATCACCAGAATCTGATATGTAAAACTCAAGAAATCATGAATCAAAGCTCACTATTACTATTCATGGCACTGTTTGTTTGAAACATTGAATCACTGCCGGTCTCTCCACACACATCCAAAAATCACATATAATATACCAAGTTGAAGATCTCGAGATGATATTCCAGAGTCAGACAACTACTACACCATACCTTCCACACAAAACACTAAACAACCTAACATTGTGGGGTGGCTAATCTCCATAAGGGGAAACACGTCCTCTGGTCAACTAACATGGGGTGCCTAACCCCCTTAAGGAACCAGGCACCTCCTCTACCACACTCTGCTCCCCTCATAGGCCTAGCACCACAAACAGACTAGTAGCGACTATAGATGTGAGCAACCTTTAGGCGACATCACCTATCTGGCCTCACACATCGTAAGGTCTTGTACCCTACCAGCCAACACAGAATCTCACCTAGAAACAACTACCACCACACCCACAGGCAACATGGTGCCTAATCCATGCAAAACTCGTGGGTAGCACCTCACCACGCTCCATGCATTGAGGTACTCTTGCAAACAGCTCTGCCCAAGTGAACGCCGCCTCATGCTCCACTCCCAAACTACTACCTCAAAGGTAACTCTGAACAATTTGGCGATCTCAAGATCCAACCATCGAGGAAAACTTCCACCAAGGAGTTGACATCCATCACCAATCGAGAACGCAGATCGTCACTCCCCAGATTCATCGTAATCCTTTGCACAATAGCTTCATTGAAACCAGAACTGAAGACACTCCTTGACACCACAAGCTAGAACATCAAGAAAATCACAAAAATCAAGGTGTAGGAATGCATGACATGCAATTTCTATGCAGTCACCGGACTAGACATCCCTAGGCTATGCTCCTAGGTGGACCTAAGCTCTAATACCAATTGTAACGACTCCCAAGTCGCTACCACTCAACTTAGCTACAATTTTTCATTTATTATTATTATCTAACAATTACACTAATTATGCAATTAAATTTAAGTACACTTAGTAGAAAAAGAACTAGCAAACAACAAAAAATAAAAGTAAACTAAACGCTCACTAGAATCCTTGATGTGTGGCAGCGTGACTCCTCCTATATGCAGTAGCAACCGACAGCTACTATCCTACACCTACCAAAACACGCAAAACAAAGCTCACATCAGTGACCACTCAAAACAGTCATCCAACACACACACCCCAACTAAGACGACTCAGCACACCACACCGAGGAAGTGGGTGTAACTACGCCGCAAGCACACAAGCATAGGTATCCCCACCTGGATGCCGCAACACCAAGCCCAAGCAATCCACTATTGCCTAACAAATAGAAAAACCTCAAAACCAAGTCTTTAAAGCCATTCTTTCTCTTTTCCTTTCAAAACCACATGCATGCACTTTTAAAATCCTTTTATTCATACCTGAGAAGGCTACTCTTGCCAACTTAAGCCCAAAACCACACAAAACACAAAACCTAGTCCCACACACTCTTTGGGTGGGCTAGATGACCAATAGTGTCTGAATACGCTCTAAAGTATCTAGGGCACCCACAACAACAACTACAAACAAACATAGAGCCTCTGCTCTACACAACATAGTCCCCTCTAGACGCAAAAACAGCCACACCAAAGCCTTAGAGCCTCTACTCCAAAACCACGGTCTACTTTAGACCAAAACCATGGAGCTACTCCTCCCAAAGCACCACCCCTAACTAAGTGTAACACCATTGCGCTCTAGGCTAGAACATGATTCCTTGAATTAGAATTAGCAAAACCACAAGCACAACAACGTGTCAAGCTGCTTGACGCCAAGCAATCAACACTGGCCACAAGCAGTCCACTGCGGAGCTACAATGGTGACTGCACTGCCATGGACAACCACCCTGTGGAGGAGTCAGCCCATCCTAGCATCCTACCACTGGTAGGACCCTCAGGCTAACCATACAGTAGACACCCCGATTAGCAACCACTTATTGGCAGATTTCTTCAAAAGAGCTCATCGTGACTGTGATGAGGCATTTTCCAACTCTAAAACCTACCCTAACGCCAAAACCTACCCAAACCTACATAAAATCCTAGACGAGACCATCACATCCCTAACCATGAGCCCAATATCACATCCATTGCATTTTTGCCAATTAAATCCATGTAGCCATTGCATGCATATTATTCACATTGACATTGCATGCATACATATTATCCTAAGCCATTGCATGCATTTCATATAGCTATTACATGCACCTTTGTCGAGACCTTTGGCCAGACCTCTTGTTGGACGAGGGTTGGTCATTGAAACTTCGCTACACCTTCGGGCCTAGTGCTCGGTTCGCTTCTTGCTTATGCACGACTACGCTCCAGGAGGAAGAAGCCATCATTTCCTTTCCAAGATTTTTGTTCACGTGAATGAAATCCAATGTGCAACTTCACACCGGGCAGATGAAGCCAACCTTCCCTTTACTGGATTTTTGTTCGATCGAACAAAATCTAGTGCATGACTTCACTCCAAGTGGACGAAGTCATCCATCCCATTCTTGGATTTTTGTTCGGGTGAACGAAATACAGTGCGCAACTTTGCTCTTGGTGGACGAAGTCATCCTTCCCTTTCTTGGATTTTCATTGTAGCGAATGAAATCCAGTGTGCAACTTTGCTTCGGGCGGACAAAGTCATCCCTCCCTTTCCAAGATTTTCGATCAGTCAAACAAAAGCTAGTGCACAACTTCGCTCCAGGCGGACGAAGTCATCCATCCCTTTCATGGATTTTCGCTCGGGCGAACGAAATCCAGTGCGTGACTTTGCTCCGGTGGACGAAGTCATCCTTCCCATTCTTGGATTTTCGTTTGGGTGAACTAAATCAAGTGCACGACTTCGCTCCAGGTGGACGAAGTCATCCTTCCCTTTCCATGATTTTCGTTTAGGCGAAAGAAATCGAATGTGCGACTTTGCTCCAAGGGGATGAAGCCATCCTTCCCTTTCTAGATTTTTATTCAGATGAACGAAAACTAGTGCGCGACTTCGCTCCAGGCGGATCAAGTCATCCTTCCCTTTCTTAGATTTTCGTTTAGGCGAACGAAATCCAGTGCACAACTTCGCTTCGGGCGGACAATGTCATCCTTCCCTTTCCTGGATATTCGTTCGAGCGAAAAAAATCCAGTGCGTGACTTCACTCCAGGCAAACGAAGTCATCTTTCCCTATCCAGGATTTTCATTCGGGTGAACGAAATCCAGAGCATGACTTCGCTCCGAGCTAACGACATGATCCACCACTTTCCTGGATTTTCATTGTAGCGAATGAAATCCAGTGCGTGACTTCACTCCGAGTAGTCAAAGTCATCCTTCCCTTTCCTAGATTTTCGTTCAAGCAAATGAAATCCAATGTGTGACTTCACTCTGGGTGGACGACGTCATCCTTCCCTTTTTGGGATTTTCATTTGGGCGAACAAAATTCAGTACACGACTTCGCTCCAGATGGACGAAGTCATCCTTCCCTTTTTTGGATTTTCGTTTTGGCGAACGAAATCCAGTGTGTTACTTCATTCTGGGCAGATGAAGTCATTCTTCCCTTTCCTAGATTTTCGTTTGGGCGAACGAAATCTAGTGCGCAACTTCACTTCGGACAGATGAAGTCATCCTTCCCTTTCTTGGATTTTCATTCGAGTGAATGAAATCTAGCACATGAATTCATTCTAGATAAATGAAGTCATCCTTCCCTTTCCTGGATTTTCATTCAAGTGAACGAAATCCAGTGTGTGACTTTGCTCTGGGCGAACGAAGTCATCCTTCGCTTTCTTGGATTTTCATTCAGGCGAACGATATCCAGCATGCGACTTCGCTCCAAGCAGACAAAGTCATCCTTCCCTTTCTTGGATTTTCGTTTGGGTGAACAAAATCCAGTGCACGACTTTGCTCCAGGTAGATGAAGTCATCCATCCCTTTCCTAGAATATCGTTCGGGCGAACAAAATCCAGAGCGTAACTTCACTCTGGGTGGACGAAGTCATCCTTCTCTTTCCTGGATTTTTGTTCATGTGGATGAAATGTAGTACGTGACATTGCTCCAAGTGGAGGAGGTCATCCTTCCCTTACCTGGATTTTCGTTCGGGTGACTGAAATCCAGTGTGCGACTTCGCTTTGGGTAAACAAAGTCATCTGTCCCTTTCCAAGATTTTCGTTCAAGCAGATAAAAGCCAGTGTGTGACATCGCTCTAGGTGGAAGAAGTCATCCATCCCTTTCATGGATTTTCGTTCGTGCGAACGAAATCCAGTGCACGACTTGCTCTTGGAGGACGAAGTCATCCTTCACATTCTAGGATTTTTGTTTGGGCGAATGAAATCTAGTGTGTGACTTCGCTCCAGGCGAACGAAGTCATCCTTCCTTCCCTTGGATTTTCATTTTGGTGAACGAAATCCAGTGTGCAACTTTGCTCTAGGCGGATGAAGCCATCCTTCCCTCCCCTTGATTTTTATTCAGATGAACGAAAACTAATGTGCGACTTTGCTCCAAGTGGATGAAGTCATCCTTCCCTTTCCAGGATTTTCGTTCAGGCGAACGAAATCCAGTGCACTACTTCGTTTCGAGCGGACGATGTCATCCTTCCCTTTCCAAGATTTTTGTTTAGACAAACGAAAGCCTGTGTGCAACTTCAATCTGGGTAGACAAAGTCAACCTTCCCTTTCATGGATTTTCATTTGGGCGAACGAAATCCAATGCATGACTTTGCTTTGCCGGACGAAGTCATCCTTCCTATTCCTAGATTTTCATTTGGGCGAACAAAATCCATTGCACAACTTTGTTCCAGGTAGATGAAGTCATCCTTCCCTTTCCTAGACTGTCGTTAGGGCAAAGAAAATCCAATGTGCGACTTCGCTCCAAGCAGATGAAGCAATCCTTCCCTTCCTGGATTTTTGTTCAGACAAACGAAAACTAGCGCGTGACTTCACTCCGAGCAGATCAAGTCATCCTTTTCTTTCCCGGATTATCGTTCAGGTGAATAAAATCCACTACGCGACTTCGCTCCAGGTGGACGAAGTCATCCTTCCCTTTCCTGGATATTCGTTCGGGCGAACGAAATCCAATGCATGACTTTGCTCCAGGTGGAAGAACTCATCCTTCCCTATCAAGGATTTTCGTTCGGGTGAACGAAATCCAGTGCGCAACTTCACTACATGAAGATGACATGATCCACCGCTTTCTTGGATTTTCGTTCTAGCGAATAAAATCCATTGAGCGACTTCGCTCCACGTGGTCAAAGTCATCCTTCCCATTCCTAGATTTTTGTTCGGGCCAACGAAATCTAGTGTGAGACTTCGCTTCGGGCAGACGATGTCTTCCTTCACTTTCTTGGATTTCCGTTTGGCTAAACAAAATCCAGTGCGTGACTTCTCTCCAGACAGATGAAGTGATCCTTTCCTTTTCTGGATTTTCGTTTGGGTGAATGAAATCCAGTGCGTGACTTCGTTCCAAGCGGATGATGTTATCCTCCCTTTCCTAGATTTTCATTTAGGCATCTAGTGCGCTACTTCACTTTGGGTGGACAAAGTCATCCATCCCTTTCATGGATTTTCATTTGGGCGAACAAAATCTGGTGCGCGACTTTGCTCCAGGTAGATGAAGTCATCCTTACCTTTCCTAGTGTTTTGTTTGGGTGAATGAAATCTAGTGCGTGACTTTGCTCTAGGTGGAGGAAGCCATCCTTTCCTTCACAAGATTTTCGTTCAGGTGAACGAAACCTAGTGCACAACAATGCTTTGGGCAGACAAAGTCATCCTTCCCTTTCTTTGATTTTCGTTCGAGTGAACGAAATCTAGTGCGCCACTTCGTTCCGAGTGGACGAAGTCATCCTTCCCTTTCTTGGGTTTTCGTTTGGGTGAACGAAGTCTAGTGCACGACTTCAGTCTGGATGGACGAAGTCATCCTTCTCTTTCTTGAATTTTCATTGGTGCGAATGAAATCCAGTGCGCAACTTCGCTCCGAGTGGACGAAGTTATCCTTCTCTTTCTTGGATTTTCGTTCGAGTGGATGAAATCTAATACGCTACTTTGCTCTAGGCAGACGAGGTCATCCTCCCCTTTCTTGGATATTCGTTCGGGCGAATGAAATCTTGTGTGCACTTCACTTTGGAGGGACGAAGTCATCTTTCCCTTTCCTAGATTATCGTTCAGTCGAATGAAAAATACAACCAGCTCAAATCGTCAGAATCACAAAAAACATCATAGAAATCAAGAAGAAAAAAAACTGCAAAGAAGTCCACGCAAAACAGGTAAACTATGGCATATGAAGAAATTCACATAAAATGATGGTGTTTTTGGAAAGAATGTTCTCGAAAACCACACCGACATCAAGAGCGTCAAAAATGTGTTAGACCCAAATCATTAGAATCACGACAAACATCACGGAAACCCGAACGAAAAAATTTCAAAGAAATCCGCATAAAACAAGTTAACGGTGACATGTGAAGAAAATCACATAAAATGATGGTGTTTTTGGAATGAATGCTCGAGAAAACCATATCGATATTAAGAAGGTCAAATGTGGGGCCAACCTATGTCATCGGAATCATAGGAAAGGTCGGAAAATCAAAAAGGAAAATAATCCATGATAGGGCCAATGTGGGCCTTTCCGTTAGTTAATGTACGCCCTCGAGTGATGAAATCCGAATCAAATCGAAAAAATCCAAAAATATGGAATAAAGGGAGTCAAATCAAACGTCAAATGAAGGGATCCGAAGACAAGTAGGAGAAAAATCCATGGAAAAACACATGAGATGCAAACTTATTCAAAAAGGATGGACTGATGTGTAATTGTAGTGAAAATTTTGTAGAATGCATGAAAATGTATCTAAATTGGTAAAGGATATTAAGGAATGATTTGGACAGAGATTATGCATGACTTAGTGCAAGAACTAACATGCATGTGCTTGAATTGATGACATAAGGGCAATTTAGTCATTTCAATGGCCAGATATGACAAATGCATGTATAGGGATGATGCATGGTCTAAGATATGCCAAAATGTATGCAAATTGTCAGGAAAAAGTTGTTTTCCGGAAAACATGTAGAGGACAAGGTCATAAAAACAATAAAATGATGTAAGCACAATAAGGGACAAGTACAAGGACCAAAACGCAAAATTCACAAAAAATGGAGAAAACTTGGTTTAAAATACATTCAATGACTTTTATCCTAATGTACGGATGATGGATTAAATGAAAATGTATAGCATTGAGATGTGTGAAAATTGTACCTTGGTAATTCCTTGAAAATTCTAGGTCTAATATGCAAAATTCACAAATAAGTGCAAATGTGATTGAAATATGAAATCAAAGATCATTTAACAATGCAAACATGATTTTTAAGTGAAAACTATATTAAGGTGCACAATTATAAATAAAAGAAATGAAAAATGTCAAAAATGGGTGTGAAAACAATTAAAACCCTAAATGATGAATTTGAAATTAATCTAGTGGTCTGGATGCAAATTTCCTACACTCAATAAATGTATTTCAGGAATTCAGGGACTTTCATGCAAAGTTCTGGGGTTTAAATATGAAGAAAATTAGATTTTTATGATGATCAGAGTGATTTTAATGTTTTTTAGGGTCCAGAAGGCAAATTTTACACAGAAAATTCATTTTTAAAAGTTCTGGGGCCTCAATGCAAAACCACATGATTTAATTGCAATGAAAACCTAATATCAGGGGACTAAATGTGATAAAACAAGCATTCATAGAACTGAAAATGGAATTAAAACAAAACAAGATAGAATATATTTACAATGCAATTTTATAAAAAAAACAATATAGGGGTCAAAGAACAAATTCATAGGACTTTGTTGCAAAGAAAACTTGAATGCATGGGTTAAACGTGAAGAAACACATATCTACAGGACTAAGAATGAAATTAAAATGAAATAAGGTAAAAAATGCAATATTTACAGTAAAGCTAAAGAAATGTAGTTTTAATTAAAAGTTCAGGGGTCAGGGCATAAAATCCTAGGATCTAATTGTAACATTTTAAAAACTAAAGGGGCTTTTAAATTAAACCTAAAAAACTAATAGTCAGCACCGACGATTCGAAGATCGCTGGTGGCGACGGCCTAGGAGGCTCATTTGAGCCCTCCCGGCAGCTAAACGAAGATTAGAGGAGTGGGGAAGCTGGAGGAGGAGATGGCCAGGCAATCCAACGGCTCAGATGCTCCATCAACCACTCGAAACGGCTAGACAACCTCGCCCCTCATCGCTCTTCTCCGGTGGCAGTGAGTAGCAATGGTGGCGACCTTGAAGGTGGTGTTTTGACGGCAAGGAGGCATGGCAAAGACCGAAGAAGCTTCGGGGAGGTCTGAGGAGACTCCTCGAGGCGTTGGCGAAGGCTAGGGTGGCCCGAGGTGTCCCCCCATCTCCTGTGCCAGCAACAAGCACGGTAGAGGCAGGCACGATGCCATGAGGCCAAGGACGACGGTGTGGCTGCGCGGAGTGACTCGTGGTGGGGCAGCAGAGCTTCCTGGAGTGGCGGTGTGAAGCGGGCACATCCGGAGGTCTCTGGTTGATTCCACGGTGAGGGTTGATGGTTGTAGAGTGACGGTGACTGCGTTCTTGGCCGCAGGAGGCCAGAGGGTCCCTACCTGATTGAAGAGAACCCCGGGAGGAAGAAGAGGAAGGAGGGGGAGAGGAAGGAAAGGCCCATGGGGCCCTGCCAGGACCTAGAAGGCCTGAGGCCTCGCCGGTGGTGGTGAACCCACCACCGGAGGAAAGGGAGACGACCGATAGGGTAGCCTACTTCAGTTGAAACCATCTAAAAGAGTAAGAGGGGCTTACCAGACCTAAGGCGCATGATTTAGATTAAAAAGGAGGGAGATTACCTAGCTGAATGCAGCTGTCCTCCCGATGAAACTCGTTCATGGTCTTCTGGTTGACTGCACTGGCGGTGATGCTGAGGATTCTGGCCTATCCAAGGCTAGAGGAGGTTGCTCTAGTTGTGAGAAAAAGAAACTGGCTTCCAGGTTTCAGCAGGTTCTGAGTGCTGGAAGGGTAGGGACTGCCGTCGTGCTTTGGTTTGTCGGCGGTGGGTTTTTTATACACCGACGGAGTCGTCCTGCACCGTTGATCATCCTCTCTCCTGTGGATGGATGCCGTTAGATCAGGCGTGAACTGGAGGAGGTTGGCCAAGGATCACAGGATGAGGGGATTCCCTCCGGATGCTTCGGGATGTCGTTGGAGTTTGTGGGATATCGCTAGAGATTATGGGGTCACCAAAATTATTTTTGACTTTCCTAAGTTTTCAATTGAATGGTGTATTGGGCTTGGCGATTAGGCTTTTGGTTTTTTGGGTTTTTTTATTTTAGTTTTAAGGTTTTGGTTTTTTGTTTTAGGTTTTTAATTTTTTTTTTTGATGATTTTAGTTTTAGGATTTTATGATTTTAATTAAGACTTCGATTTCTAATTTTATGTTTGATTAAGTGATTTTTGGATTTTGTTATTTTAAGGTTTTCTGATTTAAATTAGGGTTTTGGGTTTTAGATTTAGGTTTTTATGGTTTATTTTAGTTATTTTAATTTAGATTTTGGGTTTTAGTTTTAAGTTTAGTTTGGTGATTTATTTAGGGCTTTTGGATTTTGATTAGGGGTTTGAGTTTGTTTAAGTCATTAGGGTTTTTTGGGTTTTAATTATTTTAGGGTTTTTCCTGATTTAATTAATTGATTTTAAATTAGGATTTTTAGGGTGCTATTATTTTAGGGTTTTTTGTGATTTAATTAATTGATTTCAAATTAGGGTTTTTAGGGTTTTATTATTTTAATGTTTTTCTGAATTTAAATGGATTAAAGTTTTATGCTTGAGTTTTAATTTGGATTTAATTAGTTTTTTACTTGATTTAATTAGGGATTTAGTTTAAATTTTGGTTTTGTTAGTTTTTTATTAGGGTTTTGACTTAGATTTTGATTTCATTGGTTTTTCGCTTGATTTTTGTTTGGATTAGCGTTTCTTTTTAATTAGATTTAATTTTTACAAATTTTTATTGGGTTTTACTTGATTAGGGTTTTAATTAGGGTTTTTGCTGAACTAACTTTGGATTAGGGTTTTCACTTAATTAACTTGGATTTTAAATGATTTATGTAGACACTCCAATTTTGAGCTCATTTGGCAGTAGGCTCCTCCGGTTGATGCTCTGGTCGCGATCACCAAAACCCTAGTCCACGTAGGTCTCAATCAGACCCACACTAGCCCACATGACCCAATAAAACACTAAAACCCATTAAAATTCACTGAAAAGCAAATAAAACACTTAATCCAGCTAAAATCCACCTAAAATCCAACAAAACCCTAACAAGAACCCTAATCAAACAAAATCCAATTAAATCCACTTAAAAATCCAACCATAAATCCTAATCCACTTAATCCAGCTAAAATCCACTTAAATCAACTTAAAATCTAATAAAACCCTAATTAATCAAATTTTTAAACCCTAATCAAGTGAAAAGAAATTAAAATCCATTAAATAAGTAAAAACCCTAATTAAAGTGAAAATCCATTAAAAACCTTAATTAATAAAAATTCAAAATCATAATTAATCCAGAAACCCAAATAAACACAAAAATCCCAATTAATAAATAAATAAACCCAAATAAACAC
>JAMKQA010016831.1:0-12935 GCA_024699735.1 Posidonia australis
CTCCCCATCCTTGCAAACATGTGTTCTTCGTACTCCTTGAAAAACCTGCCAAAATGTAATGTCAGAAATATATATCAAGGTGAGTTCAAAAGTCTAGACTTTCAAAGATGAATGAACTGTGAAGGGTATGTCTTTAAGTGTGATGTAAAAGATGACCGTTACCTCACTAAAATGATGAATTTATATTACAGGAGAAATGACATCAACTAAGCTTACACCACCAACCTGTAGACTCCTTCCTTGGATAACTTGGTGAAAACTAGACCAGTATCCCCCTCACACAAACTGAAGGTAACGTTAACCAATTCATAAAAGCCAGTGATATGATGAACTCTTTAAAAAGTAAGGTTCCCAGAAGCATGGGAAATATGATCGACCTTAGAAAGTTTATGGATTCCAGGCCTTGCTTCATCAACCATAGTTCGAGCCAGCGAGACTTGCATGACTTTGTTTGAACCAAGGAAAAATCTAACAGAAAAAAGAAGAAAGAATTAAAGGATGATCCATGATACATATAGAAATTTATAAAGAAAAATCCAATGATAATAATCATGAATGTAATACAGATCTGGATATTTGGCATCCAAATTTTCCTGAATACAGATATTTGTTTTATACATCCAGTCAGATACGAATACGAATATAGATAATGATTTATAAGATTTTTGGAATACGAATACGAATTCCGATGCTATCATAATTTCCGAATATGAATACGAATATTTGGATTTTTAAATTTTTATAAATCTATAAAAAGTTGTATTTCCTGTAACTTGAATACATGACATTTCTCCTCAAACAAAGACCTCGACCACTGCATTAATGATATATGTACGACAAAAATATACATCTAAAATATTTATTATGTTATTATTAACTTATTATATAAAATAAATATTACTGTCCAATATTTGTAACTAGAACAAATAATGATTATTAAAAATATTATATTGATTTATTTATAAACTAAAAAATTATTTATAATTGATTTTTTTCATTTTATCACGTATTCACTTGAGATTTGATTATTATTTCACTCATATTTATTCTTGAATATGGAAATAAATTATCATATTAAAAAGTGTTTGTATTATGTATATGATAAATGACATATCTACTCCATATAGACTCTATTTGTAATGTTTCTTGTCAGTGTAAATTTACCACTTGTGAGCTATGTTTGTCATTGTATTTTATTAATTAACATTTATCTTGTCGATCTATAGTTTATGGATTACTATACTGATATTTCATCTATGACTGTACTAGATTCTACTAAAATTTCTATTTTTTAATATTCTAATTTCTTTCATTTTTCAGGGTTCAATGCTTAAAGGCATGAGTTGGCTCCTGGAGGGACCTTGTGCTCCTCCAACTGCCTCTTCGGGTGGCGGATACCTCCTCCTTATCTGGCCCCCCTTCCCCTCCTCCTCCTCTCCCATTACACCCCTCCCTTTCTTAGGTTCATATGGCTTGACCCTCTTCCCCTTTTGAGCAAACTAGGCAATCACCTCTCTCCTTCCCTCTCTCTTCTGATGCCCATTCTCTTTATGAGGTTAAGACTAGTGGTGATCTCGTTCCTATGGAAATTGGAACCAAGGATAGCAGTACTTCTCTTTTCTCTCCTGTTAGGTCTCCCAATTCTTTTTTTGTAAAGGCCATTTCCTTTATGAATACCCAGTTTCAAGGAAAGGGTTGGGCCGATGTTGATCTCACCGATGATAATAGGAACTCTCCTAACTGGATGGATCCTAAAGGTGAGTTGTTAAGGGCCTTTTTCCTTCTCTCTGTAACCTCCCTATACTCTTCAAAATCACTGTCCTTCTCTATTACTGATCCACCCCTCCACAAATCTTGTGACCAACACATGGGGTGACCTCTACCATCCTCTGCCACTGGTCCAATCGACAAGGAATGTTCTTGTATTTCTTCTTCTTACTCCTCTTTAACTCTCACATTTTCTTTGGACATGGACAATGTTTCTTCAGTGAATATTTCAAAGGTGTCGCCTGAGGCGCACCCCTCCAACTCATCCCCTTACTCTTTAGCTGGCCACAGGAATGGGAAGGCTTTGTTGGAAAGGTTTCCCAAATTAATGTGACACAGGTTCCTAGGTGCTTCCGACAAGTAATATTTCTTTTCCTTTGTCGACTCGAATCATAATTACGTTGTAAAGAATCTAGAGTATAATTATTCCACTATAACAATAGTTAATGGGGCAGCAATCACCCAAGATTACGCCTTTTTAAATCCCACTTACTCTCACGACAGTGGGAAAGCAACATCCCTTCCACATGCTTTTGACATTTTAAATGCCCACCACCATCCGTTAACTCCTCGAAACTTTGTGGGCCCCTTTGTGTTTATGATTGGTATACGATTAGGTTGTCATTGTCCTTATTCTTTCAAATCCGAATCTAAAAGATTTACCTTAGTTCCCGAGACTTGTGAGATATACTGTCCTTTTAGTTCTTGCTTTTTTCTGCTGGTGTCTTCTCCTCTACTTCAATCTCCTATGACGTTCATCTGCATAACTCCCACCTTCTAGTCTCTCCTTCTCTTGTTTCTTCTTTGATATCTCCTCTGCACTCGGAGGAAAGGAGGACGTTGGTTCAGAGACAATGAGAGAAGGATCCACTATTGTCTTCATGGTCACTACAAGTCTCGTTGTAGATACAATGATATTTGTTTCAGGTGCAATTTTCCTAACCACTTCGTAGCTATTTGTAGGTTTTTCACCCCATTGCCTTTTCCCCAATTGATGAGATTCACGACCAGTTAGATGTTCTGTCCTTTTGTGTTGTCGTTACCATTAACAATGAGTTGTCCAAGGATGATCTAGCATCACACCTTCTGGGTCACTAGCCATATATCCAGGACTCAAAGGTCTTTTGTCTTTTCGATCGCAAGTTCTTGGTCAAGTTCCCCTCCCTGTCCCCTTGAGACGAAGATTTCAATACCAACTAGACCACTACAAATGGTTTCTACGTATCTCTCTCCTTGGTCTATCAACTCATACTCCGTCCATACTCTAACTAAGGAAGGATTTTGGATCCGTATGGAAGAAATCCCTTTCCATCTATAGAATGTCAACATCTTTTATAAAATGGTAGCAGATTTTGTCGAACCTATTTAAGTGGATTTGAGTAATGATCAAGTTTGTTACTAAGAATATGCTAGGCTCAAAGTTCGGTCACACATTGGTAATGATGTCCTCGAACTCCATTATTTCTCTTACTCCAAGAATGTGTATCCAATCCAATTCAATCGTGTCTAGGACATTTATTCTCCCTGTCTCCAGTTGGGGTCCCCTCTTTGCACCTTTCTCTATGGGTTCATTTAGTAATCGGGGCCATCAAAAATCATTTGGTAAATCATTTAGAGGTGCCAGTAAAGGAGGTAGAGGTGGTAGGGGTCCCAATACTGGCCTTAATGTTTGGACTAGAGCCCTACCTAAGACTATGGGTTGGAGTCATGACTTAGGTTACCGTCCTTATGCTAAAACCATGAGACTATCACCCCCTTAATCCCTAGGTTGGGGAGGCTTGCTTGGGTGCTCTTTCAGGTTGTCAACAAATAGATAGCGTTCCCTCCTTTTCATCTACACTCCATCCCAGTAAGGGACTTATGCTTGCCCATTCCCTTGATAGTCCGACTCTTTCGAGCCATACTGACTTCGACAAAACTCCCATGGTTTGTTTTGAACCTTATGATGTAAACAGTGGTCGGTCCTCTCCTGTAGGGAAGAACACCAAGGCCTTTAGCATCTAGAATAAGACATCAAGGATTCTGATGCCTAAGAATCGTAAGCTCAAAAAAACCCAGATCAACGCTCTCCTTGATGCTCTAAAGGATCTGGGATATAAGGACTTTGATGATAAGGATGCCGGTACTGGTGCACCGCAATCTCTTCCCCTTCATCTGAACTCTTCGGTGACTTGCTACCCAACCATCAACACCAAAACTACAATCAAACTGCTATAGGTATTTCCCTACCTCATGCACCTTTTACCTCTTCTTTTCTACATATGTGACACAGTTCATCTATCCCTTCTTCTTGTCCTTCTTCTACTACTAGAAAAACAAGAATTTGTGAGAACATATGTCCTCGTAACATCCTTGTAGGACCTTTTAGTGAGGACTTCGCAACGTAATTCTATCCTCGTGATTCAATCGTTGTTAAATCAAGTTTGCAAGAAGCTGGCCACATAATGTGCTCGTTATTTATCTGGTGAGAATATTGCGATGAAACATATACTCACAATTCCCTCGATATATCATTACAAAATGCTTGCTTTGTGTTCGCGAGAGAAGGAAAAATATTGTACTTATCCCAAAAATAACGAAGTAATCGCAAGGAAAGGGCCTCACAAGATCCTCACTATAGCGAGAATTTTGCGATAACTTGTCCTCGTTATTTCTAGGACAGACAACTTATTTAGTAAGGACATTGCGAGAAAACATTCTCGCAATGTCCTAACTATTTATAGGCAGTGAAAAAAAATATATATCATTGATAAAAATTACCTGAATACAGACAACTTATTTAGTAAGGACATTGCGAGAAAACGTTCTCGCAATGTCCTAACTATTTATAGGCAGTGAAAAAATAAATAATAATATCATTGATAAAAATTACCTGAATATACCTACTGAAATCACATTCAAATGCAATCACACATACATTATACATCCACGCATTTCATAAAAAAGGTACTAATTAATATTGCATGAAATGGTTTTACATATGTATTTGTTTACAATAATAAACAAAATGCAACATTAAAATGATTTTACATGTCCAATCATACAAATATATAATACAAATCATCTTTTTCTTTTATCGACTTGTTTTCCTTTACCTTTTGAGGAAGGTCCATGAATGGAAGCATCAATCTTCGACTTTGTCAATTTCATCTTTCTCATCATCTTCTTCATCTCGAAGTAATTCTTTGGTAATCCATGGTTCTTTGGTAATTCATGGTTCTCTGGTAGTATCTTCTTGATTTTATTTATCATAGCATCAAAACAATTATCTGTTATGTTGTTGTCGATCTTCAAAGTCAATAACTCAGACATGTCGATAACTTTGTGTAATTTTTACAACCTGACCACAATGGCTCCTCCATCTTTTTTAACAACTCATAAAACTCTTAGGATTCCCCATGTGACTCTTCATCAACGAATGGATTGAACTCATGACCTATCACATCCATCACCATGTGCACAATAGGATCCGTATTAACAGAAGTAATATTCTCATGACAAGGAAAAGCCTCTTTATGTTTAAACCAACACTTGTAGTCTTTCACAAATCCCTTTAAACACAGATGTGATTCTACATTCCTTCTCGATCATTTTTCAATAGTGCATATTTTTTTACAAAGACATATAATCTTACCATCACTTTTCACAATCCCCTGACCTTGACTATATGTAAAATCTATAAACTTCTAAACGCTATGTAAAAAACTGTTATACAATTTTCCATCCACGACTCGTGTATACATCCAATCACGATTAGAAGATAATGTTTTTCTACAAAAGAAAGTTACAATAATATGTTTAGATTGATTTTGTAATCTATTGAATACTATACATAACAGAATGAATATGAAATATAAAAAAAGTTAAATGATTTTTGGCTAATTTGCAAACATATGGTATTGAATATCCACCTAGTTTTTCAAAAAAATTATAAAGAAAATCTTGTTGTGAGCTCAAAAGCACGGTGTGTAATGTTGAACAAGAGTATGCAAGCCTAAGAGGATAACTAAAAGAAAGAAGTAATATATAAACAACAAATCCAAGTATGTGAAATTAAAAAATGAGCACGACTTTGCTAGGATAAGATAGGTAAGAAAAGAGAAACCAGTTCAATTATTTTAGGCATTATGTAAAAAATAACCGCTTTAGAAAAACCATGGCATACATGATTCCTTTTTCAAAGAAAAAAAGTCCAACAACAACACAAAATAAATAGTAGATCTATTCCTAAGTGAGGATCACCCATGCCTTAGATAAATGAATGTCTACAAGACAAAAAAAAAAAACTACGACACAACTATTACTGAAATAATAGAATCATAACATGTATAGTTACTTTGCCATGTAGGAGAAGATGATGTCCGCTACACAACCACTACTACTTTTGAAATTGGAAGTCATATAGGTAAAAAATATAAAAGTTACATTTTAAAGCTAAATAACAAACCATTTCTATTAATGCGCCATTTTATTTTTAGGAATACAAAGCCAAAATAAATAGTTCATAGACAAGTACCTTGAATGTGTCTTGATCAAACTCCTTGATCCAATATAGAAAGCTACACCACAATCCCCACACAAACACCATCAAAATGTTAGTTTCATTTAGAATGGTTTCAAATGCTATAGAAAACACAGGACAAGCATTATAAAGTAAGATAATGAGCAGAAGAATATAAATGAACAACAAACAAATGAGAACAATTTCAACTGAAAACAAATATTTGGAGAACAAAGAAAAAAATCAAACAAATGATATGAGACTACACCTCAGCCCTCCTCATAGAGATTTCCTATAAGGTTACACCGCTTCCGAGTCATGAATCTAGACACAAGTAGTGTCTCATTGAATTCTAACTTCTAAGAAATTTGGCACATGAGATTTCCTATGCAAAACATGGTATTTCATCAGCTGTTCTTTATCACAGTACCGTCCCTTGGATTTAGTACACACTCACATAATGAGCTAGAGATTAAGAGAGAAATGAAAAAAACTGTGCTTTAGTTGAGTAAAATAGAGATGCTCCTGATGTACATGTTAAGATCACACAGAGATTAATGCTTCATTGGGGGTTTTATCTTGGACTTTTATATCTGATAATTAAACTTTCTTATGGCAGTGTCTATAGCTTCTACTTTATCTGTCAAACATTAAGCTAAATGTAAGCAGATTTACTTGCATCTAGTTTGAACAAAAAGCAAATGAGGTTGTGGCAGCACTTCCTTGGGTTGAAGAAGTGTTTCCCAACTACAGTTGCGAACTCTACGTGACACAATTTTGTTTGTGTAGTCTGTTATTGTGGATTGGTGGTGTGTGTGTGTTATGTCCTGTACGTGTAGTTGTGATGAGAAGCGTTGTATTGTTGTGAGAGAATGTGGGGTGTGGAGCGGTTATTCTGTGACGAAAAGGATAGAAGAAAGCTTGAATAAACCTGCTTTACATTTCCTTCCAGTTTTCTTCTTCTTCTCGATCTAACTACCGTCTCTCTCAATTTATCATCTGGTATCAGAGCTTTAATCTGATTTTCCAGTGATCTTCGCTGCAACTATAGTGCTTTGGAGGCGATTGACACCATGAATAGTTCGGTGCAGATAACGGTGCCGGTTCTTGATGGGAAGAAATACATACGTTGGGCTCATCAAATGAAGGTACTCTTTGATTATCATAATCTATTAGATGTTATTGAAGGTGGTGTTCCACCCTTGGCTGTCGATGCTACGAAAGCTCAAAAGGTGCAGCACAAGGAACTGAGGAAGCGCGACAAGAAGGCGCTCTATCTCATCCATCAAGGGATGAATGATGAAGTTTTTGAGAAGACAGCCGAAGTTATCACCTCAAAGGAGGCATGGGACACTCTTGCGACGTCATTCAAGGGCGTAGAGAAGGTGAAAAGAGTACGACATTGAGAAGGCAGTATGAATTACTGCAGATGGAGCCTTCGGAGACTGTTATGGCATATGTAAGTCGACTGTTGGGTCTGTCTACCCAAATGAAGGTGTGTGGAGAAGAGATTACTGAGGCTCAAAAAGTGGAGAAGATCCTGCGGTCCTTAACTCCTCGTTTTGAGCATATTGTTGTGGCTGTAGAAGAAGCCTACAATGTTGCTGAAATGCCTATTGAAGTGCTTACAGGCACATTGCAAGCACACGAGCAAAGACCCAATGAAAAACAGATGACTAAATCGGTGGAACAGGTTTTTCAGACACAAGCATCTCTTCAGAATGATCGCTCCAAATTACAGCAATCAGGCAGCAGCGAAGGTCGTGGACGTGGTAGAGGCCGTGGAAAAGGTCATGGCAGAGGTCGTGGCAAGTTCCAACAAGAAAGTAGCACCCAATCACATTAAACTCGTCAAGATAATCCTAGCCAAAGAGGCAGAGGATCATATCATGGGCGTGGAAGAGGATGAGGTAAATCTCATATCGAATGTTATAATTGTCACAAATTCGGTCACTACGCCTATGAATGCTACAGCAAGCCGAAGGACCAGCCTGACAAAGGTGATGAAGACACTAGAGTGGAAGAGAATTACTCATTGTTGATGGCGACGGTGGGTCATGAAGAATCCAATAATTTAATGTGGCAGTTGGATTCAGGCTGTAGCAATCACATGACCGGCAACAAAAAACTATTTGTCGAGCTTGATGCTGCTCAAGTTCCAATTCGTTTTGCAGATGATAGGTCTGTTGAAGCAAGTGGGAAAGGAAGAATATTGATTCGAACTAAGGAAGGGGATCACCATTATATTTCGAATGTTCTATATGTTCCAGTCATGAAAAATAATCTACTAAGTCTTGGCCAACTACTGGAGAAAGGCTACAATCTTCGACAAGTTGATGATCATTTGGTGATATTGGATCAGAATGAAGTGGTGGTTCTGCGTGCAAGCCGTTCAAAAAAATAGGACATTTCAGGTGGATATCACACATGATACCTATGTGTGCTTGAAGGCAGCAGTGGAGGATAAAAGTTGGTTGTGGCATTTATGCTATGGTCATTCAAATTTCAACAGTCTCAAACGCTTGACGTAGGAACAGTTTGTAGGTCTCCCCTTGATAACTTATTCAGACCAGCTATGCGAAGGTTGCTTGGTAGGGAAGCAGAGTCGTTCACCATTTTCTGCACACAAAAGCTTGAGGACAACCCAATTGTTACAAGTGGTTCACTCTGATGTCTGTGGACCAATGAGCCTTAGTTCACATGGGGGAAACAGGTACTTTCTGATGTTCATTGATGATTTCTCTAGGAGAACCTGGGTGTTCTTTATGCAACAAAAATCAGTAGTGTTCACTCACTTCAAGGAATTTAAAGCGTTAGTGGAGAAACAAAGTGGACATTCTTTAAAGACTCAACAAACTGATAGAGGAGGTGAGTATATTTCATATGCATTTAAGGAGTACTGTAAGGAGGCAGGTATTAAACATGAAGTTACTTGTGCATACACCCCTCAGCAAAATGGCATTGCCGAGAGGAAGAATAGAACAATCATGAACATGGTTAGAAGCATCTTAAAGACTAAAGGTCTACTGAATATCTTCTAGGCTGAGGCAGTGGCTTGCTCAATCTATTTAATCAATAGATCCCCTACAGTTGTGTTACCCATAGAGGCTTGGAGTGGGTATAAACCCAATGTTAAACACCTAACAATGTTTGGTTCCATTGCCTATGCACATGTGCTTGCACCAACTCGAGTTAAGCTCGATGATAGAGGAGAAAAGTGCATCTTTATTGGTTACATGAATGGAGGTTATAAATTATTTCATCCTCCAACACAGAAGATCATCATCAGTCGAGATGTAGTTTTTGATGAAGCATCATCTTGGATTTGGGAGGAAGAAACATCACAATTAAAAAATGTTAACACCAGGACTTGTAGTCTTGATATTCTGAGTGAACCAACTGATGTTCCTGAAGCTTGTACCAATCGACTGCAACCCATCAATCAGGCAGGAGGTCCACAAGGTGCCCCCGACAATGATCCAACCATTGATCAGCAACAGGAACGACCTGAAAGGCCACAGCGCAATCGTCAAATGCCTCTGATGTTGAGAGACTATGAAGTCTCAATTGGGTGTGCTACTACAAACGATGACCTTGATTCATCCTATTGTGGCATGTACACTGAAGCTGGAGAGATGACAGTGGACGATGCTCTGAAGGATAAAAGGTGGGTAGCGGCAATGCATGAGGAGTTAGATGCTATAGACCGAAATGGCGTTTGGGAGCTGACCACCTTGCCACCTAAACATAAGGCACTTGATGTAAAATGGGTGTTTAAGCAAAAGAAAAACCCTAGTGGAGATTCAATCAAGTTCAAGGCGAGGCTAGTGGCAAAGGCTTTGGACAACAATACGGCAGAGATTATCTTGAGGTGTTTGCACCAGTTGCGAGGATTGAGACTATCTGATTAATATTTGCAGTGGCTGCTCAACACAGATGGAAGTTATATCATATGGATGTCAAGTCCGCCTTTCTGAATGGCCCTCTAAAGGAGGAGGTTTATGTCAAACAACCTCCTGGCTTTATTCACATGGGAAATGAAGATAAGGTGTTCTTATTGAAGAAGGCTCTCTATGGTCTTAAACAAGCCCCTCGTGCCTGGAATGAATGCATAGATTCGTTCTTTATTGAGACTGGTTTTACAAGGTGCATATTTGACAATGCTGTAATTGTAAGAATGGTTGAAGAAAAACTGTTGATAGTAGGTCTCTATGTTGACGACTTACTGCTAACAAGAAATGACGAAATGTTTATTGTGACTTTAAGGCATCACTGATACAGCGGTTCGAGATGTCTGATTTGGGAATTCTTACCTATTTTTTGGGTCTAGAAGTCAAGCAAGATGAAGCTGGAATTTTTGTCAGTCAGGCTAACTATGTTCAAACCATCTTGCAGAAATTTCAGCTGGAAAAAGCTAATCCATGCAGAACTCGTTGAAGTAGGAACGAAGCTATCCAAGACGGAAGATGGCTCATTAATTGATCCAACATACTTTAAACAACTTGTTGGAATGTTAAGGTACCTGACATACACTCGACCTGATATCATGTATGGAGTTGCCTTGATAAGCAAGTTTATGAAACAACCGCATAAAGAACACTTGCAAGTAGCTAAAAGGATTATTTGATATGTTAAAGGAACACAGAACTATGGAATGCTTTATAAATTAGTTGATTTGTTTGACTTAGTGGGCTATACTGATAGTGACTGGGGCGGTGATCTTGATGATCAGAGGAGCACTTCAGGATACGTCTTTACTTTGGGCATGGCTGCATTTTCATGGCTATCAAAGAAGTAATCTATTGTGGCAATATCTACATGTGAGGCTGAATATATATCAGCAGCTACAGGAACTTGTTAGGCTGTTTGGGTTGTGAATTTGCTAAAGGAATTGTGCATTCCAATATCTGGACCGATACGGATTTGTGTTGATAACCGGTCTACTATAAGTCTGGCAAAGAATCCCGTTGGACATGGCAGGACCAAGCACATAGAAACAAGGTTTCATTTCTTGCGTGAAAAGGTTCAGAATAATGAAGTGTTGTTGGAGTATTGCAAGTCAGTTGATCAAGTTGTTGATATTATGACAAAGCCGCTCAAATTTGAAGCGTTCACCAAACTCAGAAGGCTGCTAGGTGTATGTTGTACCACCAATCCGAATTAAGGGGGAGTTTGTACGTGTAGTCTGTTATTGTGGATTGGTGGTGTGTGTGTGTTATGTCCTGTACGTATAGTTGTGATGAGAAGTGTTGTATGGTTGTGAGAGAACGTGGGGTGTGGAGCGGTTATGAAATGTGTCTTTAAAAGGAGTTGTATGGTGTCGTTATTCTGTGACAAAAGGATAGAAGAAAAGTTTGAAAAAACCTGCTTTACATTTCCTTCCAGTTTTCTTCTTCTTCTCGATCTAGCTACCGTCTCTCTCAATTTATCAGACCTAGCATGTTGACCTAGAATCCAGTAAGTTTGTAGAATAAGTCATTTGCTAATGAGACTTAATCCTAGCCATCCATTGGGATCTATGCCTCCCCTCGGGTTCCATGACCTAAAAGCCTACATCCTACATCAATTGTACCACCAATGGCACCCTTATCCATCAAAACACATCTCACCCCTTTATTTTGAACAAATTTCTATCTGAGGCCCAAATCCACTCCTACTCTTTTAAATTGACCCCTCCTCCACCAGTAGGGAGGGTTGGACAATCCTTACTGTAAGAGAGAGCCAGAGAAGAGAGAGCAACAACAGCTAAAACTGTGGTAGCCTCAACAACCACCCATCTTCCAGTAGGATTGTCCACCCATGCCTACTTTTTTAATGTTTAGGCAATTCCTTTATGCCATGTCTTCCATCATTTGTATTTTTGTGCACCTCACTTGTTAGTTTTCAACTTTTATTTGTCATGGTTTCACTCTTGGTACTCAGATGAGACCAATTTCTAGAACAGACTGTTTGAGTTTTGACAGTCAAGCACGTTCTTCTAATGTGTTCTTGCAATGCATTAAATGTGTGCCCTTTAGAGCCTTGCTCCATGCACACTACTCTATTTTTCTGGATGGTTTATTGAGGCTTTGTACCCACTATTTACCTTTCTGGTTTGTTTCAATCAGTATAATGCCATCTTTGTCCTCTATTTGATCTTGTCAATATGTTTTTATCCTATTTAGCCCCTCTTCCATGTGAAGCTCAAAGTGACACACTTAACTTGCAATCATCTGGGTTGATAGGTGAAGTGAGCGTGTTAGCCTAGCACATTGGTACTAAGCATTTGGCTTGCGTATTTGTGTTCTAGTGCGAATGGATGTAGAAAGGGACCGTCTCCTACTTGCCATCCTGTTTCCTTATGTTTTAGTACTCTCCAGTACATTATAGTCATACTAATCATAGATTGTTTTGCTTGCCTTAACTTAGAGATTTACTCTTCTTGCTTGACTTTTTGCTAGTGGTCGATTGAGAGTTCGAAACTTAAATTTTGGATGTGTGAGATTTCCTAACACCTTTTTCATATGTCATTGTTGACATGAAATGACTCTTATAAAAGAAGACTCTTTATTAACATGAAATGTTTTTACCATGATCTTTTTTTCCTTTCTCCACATTTCATTTCTTGGTTATGTGAAAACCATGTTTCAATTTGGACAGATGAACATGGTTGTTTGTTTTTTTTTTT